>CP092876.1:43276514-43504721 GCA_030710605.1 Cordylochernes scorpioides | reverse complement strand
TTTAATTTAATACTGACGTAAAGATTATAAAATTTGGATTTCTTCCCTTAACTATCTTATCTTTATTCTTTGAATGTCTTGTTCTCCCACAATTCGGTCTAATTTGTCCCCACCCCCCCACAACATGTGTTATCCAGAAATAGTTGTTTACAGTTGAAGGCGTTCGCGGACAAGGTAGGTACACATTATATCTGTTCATATAAATGTTTCACTGTAGTAACTTTATATTAACACATAAAATACGGTTGAAAGGAGGTCTAGACATAATAGAGAAGGGATGAAATGTTGAAAAGCTGAATTTCTATTTGAGAAGTCCCGGTTCAGCAGACCTCTTTTTTCAATAATTACTCCAATTTAAGTTTTTTGTATATGTCTGGTCTACCATTAGGGTTTCAAAACATAATAACCAAACTTATAATAAAAGTTAATTCATATTATAGATATTTTACTAAATACAACTTTTTATATTCATATTTTAAAATAAAAAAATTTAAAAAATCTTTATAAAAAAAAAAAAAACGAATAAAATATAAAATTATAAAAAAATATATATATATACTAACAATCTTATCTACCTTATTTACAAAACTTTTTGTTTTCTTTCTATTAGTTTGATTAAAAGTACATGGTTCTGTCTTTCTATCTTTTTTCTAACTATTATATATATTATCTCTTCGATTATTCTATATATAGGATTAGAGTATGTCTGAATGACGTGTAAAAGCCGATGTAATAGACGTTACTTTGTTAATTTTTTATTGTTATTAATTATAATTATATAATTAACTAGAGGATGTTTTAGAAGTAAAGAATTTTTTTTTTTTTCTCTATCTATACTAAATAATAACAATTAACAAATTTATAATTTGAATTTAAATAATCAAACTAATGAAGATAATTTTAATAGAATACTTAACTATAAAACTATACAACTATTTATTTTTATAATTAATTTAGATTTAGCTTGCTAATCTAACCAAATCTACTTGATATGATTTATCATTCTGATCAGATTGCTCCTTAAGTTTTAAATGTAGTATCACTGTTATATTTTTATTATATAGTTTTTACACTATATTAATTCATATGAGCTTGCTCTATGATATATTTTTATATATAATATAATATACAAATTTAAATATATATTAGATATTCTAATATAAATAAAACTCCATACAGATTATAATTATCTTTTATTGTTTGATTATGAAAAAGTAAATTATAAAAATAATTTTAAAAAATAACTTCAGAACTTTTGTTTTTTTCATTGTTTAGATAGTTTAAAGATGTTTTTTATTAGTTATTCTTAAAAAATATAACAGATAACAAACAGTAATATCTATATTTTTATAGATTAATTATTCATTTTATTACAAATTTAATTACCACAAAAACAATTAAGATAAATATATTAATAAAAAAAAAAAATTTTTCTCAATAGAATAACAAACTAAAAAACTAAAAAAAACTACCAGCATATTAGGGTTAGCACCTCTTTTATGTTAATTCAAACTCGCTAAGAATTGCCTAAGAAAGAATTGTCAAACTTGTCCCTCTCTTAAGAACCATGATACATTTCAAACGACTAGTTGTAAATTAGTAAATACTATTTATAAATTAACATGCCAAATTTGTCAATTATCATATATAGGACAAACATGTAATCCATTAAATATACGAATAAACCTACATAGAAACCACGCTAAAAAATCAATTGGTAATATATATATGAAAGAACACAATAAATTACATACTTTTAACAACTTTAAGATAGAAATACTAGACATATGTCAAAACAAAAAACAACGACTATTATTAGAAAACAACTACATTTATAAACACAACACATTATTCCCTTATGGACTTAATGACGAATTAAACTACACATACAAACCACAAACAGAAGAAATTTCAACTTATGAAATCAGCTGCAAATACAAAAAAAAATGAATTCAAAACTAAACCTAATAAAACTAGAGGTAAAACTACCAATAAATTAGGTTACATTGAATTTGAAGAATTACTGGACCCAAAACAAATGTACACTAACAACTTCGTCGATAAATTTATTAAAACATTATTTAAACTAAATAATAATAAATTTATCAAACTTATAGAATATATTAAAATTCATAATCTAACTAATAGATTAATAGATATCACACACGACATCTTTAAATACAGAAAAATTAAACAATCTACTAATAACATTAATATTATCATTAAATTTAATAACAATTTATTTAATCATATTAAGTTTAATGATATTTTTAATAACCAAAACATTAATAATCTTTTCCCTATAAAAAATTTAAATTTCAAAACAATCTGGAGATACAACAAAAATATAGGTAATTTAGTTTGCAATTATAACCAATTTATTAATAATTTGGCAAATTATAAAAAAATTAAATGTAATTGCAACAACTATATTGATAAATATAAGTTTTCAGGTCATATATTAACTAGCAATTTTTCTTTTTTAAATCCAGAATATCAGGATATTTTAAATAAAGGGTATAAATATATACCTCAAATTAAACACAATTATAATAATACAATTAAATCTATATTAAAAGATATAGATATTTTCATAAATAAAACTAGTATAAAATACAGTATTCCAGAATTTACTTTTCTGGAATGGAAACATAATATTAAAAAGGAGGTTATAAATTATTATAATAATACACTTAAATACACAAAACCTAATTCAGATATTCCTTCTTTTAAAGAAAATATAATTAATTTACAGAAGGACTTTATTATCACTCCTATAGATAAATGTTCCAATAACTTATCTATAATTTGTAAAAATCTATACCACGATATACTAAAAAAGGAAATTGATAATAATCATAAATACACTTTTGCTAGAACTACAGCCACAAAAATCAAAAAAGACATCAAAAATGTTGAAAATTCACTAAAAATTTATAATCACTACAAAAATCCAAACATACCAAAGTTCTATATAATTCCTAAACTACACAAAAAACCTATTTCTTTCAGAACAATCACATCTGGTATAAATTCAGTTATAAAAAACATTGATATACAATTAGCTTCAACACTACAATTTATTATAAATAAATTAACTAATAAATATAATTATAAATTTATCGACTCAAATAAAAAAATCATTAACTATTTAATGAACAATTGGACAAACATGGAAACAGTACACACATTTGACTTTGAGGACCTATATTCTAAAATAAATTTAAGAGATCTAAATAATAAAATAACCAATTTATTTAACGAAATCATTAATGACAAAACTTTCCACATTAAAATTATTCATAACAGATATAAAACAATTAAATTAGATCTTAAAACAGCAAAAACTCTACTGGAAACATTTTTAAATTTTAACTATATAGAATTTAAAATAAAATATATATTCAATCAGAAGGAGTTCCCATGGGAACGTCTTCTAGTCCGTTATTAGCAAACTTAATATTATTCTGGTACGAAAGAGAATACTTTCTACAAAATAATGTTAACTGGCAAATGTTCCGTTATGTAGATGACATTATAATATTTAATAATCCACAGTTCAAAAATTTAATACCTAAAATTTATCCTAAATACTTGAAACTTAAAAACAATGAAAAAATTTATAGAAACAAAAAAGTTAACTTTTTAGACCTAAATATAGACCTTACAAATAATGCTATTAAAATTTATAATAAAAAAAGTAATTATAATTTCAATATTATAAAATACTGTAATATGAATTCTAATATTTCATTAAATTGCTGTAAAGGTATATATTTTGGTCAGTTTCTAAGATTTTATAGAATAAATAATATATTAGAAAATTTCATAGAAGATGTTAATAATTTAAACATGGAATTTATTAAAAACAAATTTAGTATCAGACAAGTAAAATATTTCAACAGTATATCAATTATAAAATACTTAAAAAAAAATAAATGGAAGTATCCATTTATTAAATCAACTTTCTATAATTTCTTTCAATAATCAATACTACAAATTTATAATCTTCAACAATTAGTTAAACTTAAATTAAATAGCTGATTTGAAGATTTTTTCACAAGATTTTTAAAGTAATATTGTATATAATTCATTTTGTTTAATCTCCAATTTCTGGGGAGGAAAATGGAAATTAAATAAAAGTGAATTTTCACAATTAATAGCTTTATTAAACTCTAATAATTTGCCTTTTTAAAGGAATATTGAAAGATGAATAAGTTTTGAATCAATTATTTTAATTTTTAACTGACTGTAAAGATTATAAAATTTGGATTTCTTCCCTTAACTATCTTATCTTTATTCTTTGAATGTCTTGTTCTCCCACAATTCGGTCTAAATTTGTCCCCACCCCCCCACAACATGTGTTATCCAGAAATAGTTGTTTACAGTTGAAGGCGTTCGCGGACAAGGTAGGTACACATTATATCTGTTCATATAAATGTTTCACTGTAGTAACTTTATATTAACACATAAAATACGGTTGAAAGGAGGTCTAGACATAATAGAGAAGGGATGAAATGTTGAAAAGCTGAATTTCTATTTGAGAAGTCCCGGTTCAGCAGACCTCTTTTTTCAATAATTACTCCAATTTAAGTTTTTTGTATATGTCTGGTCTACCATTAGGGTTTCAAAACATAATAACCAAACTTATAATAAAAGTTAATTCATATTATAGATATTTTACTAAATACAACTTTTTATATTCATATTTTAAAATAAAAAAATTTAAAAAATCTTTATAAAAAAAAAAAAAACGAATAAAATATAAAATTATAAAAAAATATATATATATACTAACAATCTTATCTACCTTATTTACAAAACTTTTTGTTTTCTTTCTATTAGTTTGATTAAAAGTACATGGTTCTGTCTTTCTATCTTTTTTCTAACTATTATATATATTATCTCTTCGATTATTCTATATATAGGATTAGAGTATGTCTGAATGACGTGTAAAAGCCGATGTAATAGACGTTACTTTGTTAATTTTTTATTGTTATTAATTATAATTATATAATTAACTAGAGGATGTTTTAGAAGTAAAGAATTTTTTTTTTTTTCTCTATCTATACTAAATAATAACAATTAACAAATTTATAATTTGAATTTAAATAATCAAACTAATGAAGATAATTTTAATAGAATACTTAACTATAAAACTATACAACTATTTATTTTTATAATTAATTTAGATTTAGCTTGCTAATCTAACCAAATCTACTTGATATGATTTATCATTCTGATCAGATTGCTCCTTAAGTTTTAAATGTAGTATCACTGTTATATTTTTATTATATAGTTTTTACACTATATTAATTCATATGAGCTTGCTCTATGATATATTTTTATATATAATATAATATACAAATTTAAATATATATTAGATATTCTAATATAAATAAAACTCCATACAGATTATAATTATCTTTTATTGTTTGATTATGAAAAAGTAAATTATAAAAATAATTTTAAAAAATAACTTCAGAACTTTTGTTTTTTTCATTGTTTAGATAGTTTAAAGATGTTTTTTATTAGTTATTCTTAAAAAATATAACAGATAACAAACAGTAATATCTATATTTTTATAGATTAATTATTCATTTTATTACAAATTTAATTACCACAAAAACAATTAAGATAAATATATTAATAAAAAAAAAAATTTTTCTCAATAGAATAACAAACTAAAAAACTAAAAAAAACTACCAGCATATTAGGGTTAGCACCTCTTTTATGTTAATTCAAACTCGCTAAGAATTGCCTAAGAAAGAATTGTCAAACTTGTCCCTCTCTTAAGAACCATGATACATTTCAAACGACTAGTTGTAAATTAGTAAATACTATTTATAAATTAACATGCCAAATTTGTCAATTATCATATATAGGACAAACATGTAATCCATTAAATATACGAATAAACCTACATAGAAACCACGCTAAAAAATCAATTGGTAATATATATATGAAAGAACACAATAAATTACATACTTTTAACAACTTTAAGATAGAAATACTAGACATATGTCAAAACAAAAAACAACGACTATTATTAGAAAACAACTACATTTATAAACACAACACATTATTCCCTTATGGACTTAATGACGAATTAAACTACACATACAAACCACAAACAGAAGAAATTTCAACTTATGAAATCAGCTGCAAATACAAAAAAAATGAATTCAAAACTAAACCTAATAAAACTAGAGGTAAAACTACCAATAAATTAGGTTACATTGAATTTGAAGAATTACTGGACCCAAAACAAATGTACACTAACAACTTCGTCGATAAATTTATTAAAACATTATTTAAACTAAATAATAATAAATTTATCAAACTTATAGAATATATTAAAATTCATAATCTAACTAATAGATTAATAGATATCACACACGACATCTTTAAATACAGAAAAATTAAACAATCTACTAATAACATTAATATTATCATTAAATTTAATAACAATTTATTTAATCATATTAAGTTTAATGATATTTTTAATAACCAAAACATTAATAATCTTTTCCCTATAAAAAATTTAAATTTCAAAACAATCTGGAGATACAACAAAAATATAGGTAATTTAGTTTGCAATTATAACCAATTTATTAATAATTTGGCAAATTATAAAAAAATTAAATGTAATTGCAACAACTATATTGATAAATATAAGTTTTCAGGTCATATATTAACTAGCAATTTTTCTTTTTTAAATCCAGAATATCAGGATATTTTAAATAAAGGGTATAAATATATACCTCAAATTAAACACAATTATAATAATACAATTAAATCTATATTAAAAGATATAGATATTTTCATAAATAAAACTAGTATAAAATACAGTATTCCAGAATTTACTTTTCTGGAATGGAAACATAATATTAAAAAGGAGGTTATAAATTATTATAATAATACACTTAAATACACAAAACCTAATTCAGATATTCCTTCTTTTAAAGAAAATATAATTAATTTACAGAAGGACTTTATTATCACTCCTATAGATAAATGTTCCAATAACTTATCTATAATTTGTAAAAATCTATACCACGATATACTAAAAAAGGAAATTGATAATAATCATAAATACACTTTTGCTAGAACTACAGCCACAAAAATCAAAAAAGACATCAAAAATGTTGAAAATTCACTAAAAATTTATAATCACTACAAAAATCCAAACATACCAAAGTTCTATATAATTCCTAAACTACACAAAAAACCTATTTCTTTCAGAACAATCACATCTGGTATAAATTCAGTTATAAAAAACATTGATATACAATTAGCTTCAACACTACAATTTATTATAAATAAATTAACTAATAAATATAATTATAAATTTATCGACTCAAATAAAAAAATCATTAACTATTTAATGAACAATTGGACAAACATGGAAACAGTACACACATTTGACTTTGAGGACCTATATTCTAAAATAAATTTAAGAGATCTAAATAATAAAATAACCAATTTATTTAACGAAATCATTAATGACAAAACTTTCCACATTAAAATTATTCATAACAGATATAAAACAATTAAATTAGATCTTAAAACAGCAAAAACTCTACTGGAAACATTTTTAAATTTTAACTATATAGAATTTAAAAATAAAATATATATTCAATCAGAAGGAGTTCCCATGGGAACGTCTTCTAGTCCGTTATTAGCAAACTTAATATTATTCTGGTACGAAAGAGAATACTTTCTACAAAATAATGTTAACTGGCAAATGTTCCGTTATGTAGATGACATTATAATATTTAATAATCCACAGTTCAAAAATTTAATACCTAAAATTTATCCTAAATACTTGAAACTTAAAAACAATGAAAAAATTTATAGAAACAAAAAAGTTAACTTTTTAGACCTAAATATAGACCTTACAAATAATGCTATTAAAATTTATAATAAAAAAAGTAATTATAATTTCAATATTATAAAATACTGTAATATGAATTCTAATATTTCATTAAATTGCTGTAAAGGTATATATTTTGGTCAGTTTCTAAGATTTTATAGAATAAATAATATATTAGAAAATTTCATAGAAGATGTTAATAATTTAAACATGGAATTTATTAAAAACAAATTTAGTATCAGACAAGTAAAATATTTCAACAGTATATCAATTATAAAATACTTAAAAAAAAATAAATGGAAGTATCCATTTATTAAATCAACTTTCTATAATTTCTTTCAATAATCAATACTACAAATTTATAATCTTCAACAATTAGTTAAACTTAAATTAAATAGCTGATTTGAAGATTTTTTCACAAGATTTTTAAAGTAATATTGTATATAATTCATTTTGTTTAATCTCCAATTTCTGGGGAGGAAAATGGAAATTAAATAAAAGTGAATTTTCACAATTAATAGCTTTATTAAACTCTAATAATTTGCCTTTTTAAAGGAATATTGAAAGATGAATAAGTTTTGAATCAATTATTTTAATTTTTAACTGACTGTAAAGATTATAAAATTTGGATTTCTTCCCTTAACTATCTTATCTTTATTCTTTGAATGTCTTGTTCTCCCACAATTCGGTCTAAATTTGTCCCCACCCCCCCACAACATGTGTTATCCAGAAATAGTTGTTTACAGTTGAAGGCGTTCGCGGACAAGGTAGGTACACATTATATCTGTTCATATAAATGTTTCACTGTAGTAACTTTATATTAACACATAAAATACGGTTGAAAGGAGGTCTAGACATAATAGAGAAGGGATGAAATGTTGAAAAGCTGAATTTCTATTTGAGAAGTCCCGGTTCAGCAGACCTCTTTTTTCAATAATTACTCCAATTTAAGTTTTTTGTATATGTCTGGTCTACCATTAGGGTTTCAAAACATAATAACCAAACTTATAATAAAAGTTAATTCATATTATAGATATTTTACTAAATACAACTTTTTATATTCATATTTTAAAATAAAAAAATTTAAAAAATCTTTATAAAAAAAAAAAAAAACGAATAAAATATAAAATTATAAAAAAATATATATATATACTAACAATCTTATCTACCTTATTTACAAAACTTTTTGTTTTCTTTCTATTAGTTTGATTAAAAGTACATGGTTCTGTCTTTCTATCTTTTTTCTAACTATTATATATATTATCTCTTCGATTATTCTATATATAGGATTAGAGTATGTCTGAATGACGTGTAAAAGCCGATGTAATAGACGTTACTTTGTTAATTTTTTATTGTTATTAATTATAATTATATAATTAACTAGAGGATGTTTTAGAAGTAAAGAATTTTTTTTTTTTTTCTC
Source organism: Cordylochernes scorpioides (assembly GCA_030710605.1). Classification (NCBI taxonomy): domain Eukaryota; kingdom Metazoa; phylum Arthropoda; class Arachnida; order Pseudoscorpiones; family Chernetidae; genus Cordylochernes; species Cordylochernes scorpioides. The sequence continues at coordinate 43,495,422 of CP092876.1, read as the reverse complement.
TATCTATACTAAATAATAACAATTAACAAATTTATAATTTGAATTTAAATAATCAAACTAATGAAGATAATTTTAATAGAATACTTAACTATAAAACTATACAACTATTTATTTTTATAATTAATTTAGATTTAGCTTGCTAATCTAACCAAATCTACTTGATATGATTTATCATTCTGATCAGATTGCTCCTTAAGTTTTAAATGTAGTATCACTGTTATATTTTTATTATATAGTTTTTACACTATATTAATTCATATGAGCTTGCTCTATGATATATTTTTATATATAATATAATATACAAATTTAAATATATATTAGATATTCTAATATAAATAAAACTCCATACAGATTATAATTATCTTTTATTGTTTGATTATGAAAAAGTAAATTATAAAAATAATTTTAAAAAATAACTTCAGAACTTTTGTTTTTTTCATTGTTTAGATAGTTTAAAGATGTTTTTTATTAGTTATTCTTAAAAAATATAACAGATAACAAACAGTAATATCTATATTTTTATAGATTAATTATTCATTTTATTACAAATTTAATTACCACAAAAACAATTAAGATAAATATATTAATAAAAAAAAAAAATTTTTCTCAATAGAATAACAAACTAAAAAACTAAAAAAAACTACCAGCATATTAGGGTTAGCACCTCTTTTATGTTAATTCAAACTCGCTAAGAATTGCCTAAGAAAGAATTGTCAAACTTGTCCCTCTCTTAAGAACCATGATACATTTCAAACGACTAGTTGTAAATTAGTAAATACTATTTATAAATTAACATGCCAAATTTGTCAATTATCATATATAGGACAAACATGTAATCCATTAAATATACGAATAAACCTACATAGAAACCACGCTAAAAAATCAATTGGTAATATATATATGAAAGAACACAATAAATTACATACTTTTAACAACTTTAAGATAGAAATACTAGACATATGTCAAAACAAAAACAACGACTATTATTAGAAAACAACTACATTTATAAACACAACACATTATTCCCTTATGGACTTAATGACGAATTAAACTACACATACAAACCACAAACAGAAGAAATTTCAACTTATGAAATCAGCTGCAAATACAAAAAAAATGAATTCAAAACTAAACCTAATAAAACTAGAGGTAAAACTACCAATAAATTAGGTTACATTGAATTTGAAGAATTACTGGACCCAAAACAAATGTACACTAACAACTTCGTCGATAAATTTATTAAAACATTATTTAAACTAAATAATAATAAATTTATCAAACTTATAGAATATATTAAAATTCATAATCTAACTAATAGATTAATAGATATCACACACGACATCTTTAAATACAGAAAAATTAAACAATCTACTAATAACATTAATATTATCATTAAATTTAATAACAATTTATTTAATCATATTAAGTTTAATGATATTTTTAATAACCAAAACATTAATAATCTTTTCCCTATAAAAAATTTAAATTTCAAAACAATCTGGAGATACAACAAAAATATAGGTAATTTAGTTTGCAATTATAACCAATTTATTAATAATTTGGCAAATTATAAAAAAATTAAATGTAATTGCAACAACTATATTGATAAATATAAGTTTTCAGGTCATATATTAACTAGCAATTTTTCTTTTTTAAATCCAGAATATCAGGATATTTTAAATAAAGGGTATAAATATATACCTCAAATTAAACACAATTATAATAATACAATTAAATCTATATTAAAAGATATAGATATTTTCATAAATAAAACTAGTATAAAATACAGTATTCCAGAATTTACTTTTCTGGAATGGAAACATAATATTAAAAAGGAGGTTATAAATTATTATAATAATACACTTAAATACACAAAACCTAATTCAGATATTCCTTCTTTTAAAGAAAATATAATTAATTTACAGAAGGACTTTATTATCACTCCTATAGATAAATGTTCCAATAACTTATCTATAATTTGTAAAAATCTATACCACGATATACTAAAAAAGGAAATTGATAATAATCATAAATACACTTTTGCTAGAACTACAGCCACAAAAATCAAAAAAGACATCAAAAATGTTGAAAATTCACTAAAAATTTATAATCACTACAAAAATCCAAACATACCAAAGTTCTATATAATTCCTAAACTACACAAAAAACCTATTTCTTTCAGAACAATCACATCTGGCATAAATTCAGTTATAAAAAACATTGATATACAATTAGCTTCAACACTACAATTTATTATAAATAAATTAACTAATAAATATAATTATAAATTTATCGACTCAAATAAAAAAATCATTAACTATTTAATGAACAATTGGACAAACATGGAAACAGTACACACATTTGACTTTGAGGACCTATATTCTAAAATAAATTTAAGAGATCTAAATAATAAAATAACCAATTTATTTAACGAAATCATTAATGACAAAACTTTCCACATTAAAATTATTCATAACAGATATAAAACAATTAAATTAGATCTTAAAACAGCAAAAACTCTACTGGAAACATTTTTAAATTTTAACTATATAGAATTTAAAAATAAAATATATATTCAATCAGAAGGAGTTCCCATGGGAACGTCTTCTAGTCCGTTATTAGCAAACTTAATATTATTCTGGTACGAAAGAGAATACTTTCTACAAAATAATGTTAACTGGCAAATGTTCCGTTATGTAGATGACATTATAATATTTAATAATCCACAATTCAAAAATTTAATACCTAAAATTTATCCTAAATACTTGAAACTTAAAAACAATGAAAAAATTTATAGAAACAAAAAAGTTAACTTTTTAGACCTAAATATAGACCTTACAAATAATGCTATTAAAATTTATAATAAAAAAAGTAATTATAATTTCAATATTATAAAATACTGTAATATGAATTCTAATATTTCATTAAATTGCTGTAAAGGTATATATTTTGGTCAGTTTCTAAGATTTTATAGAATAAATAATATATTAGAAAATTTCATAGAAGATGTTAATAATTTAAACATGGAATTTATTAAAAACAAATTTAGTATCAGACAAGTAAAATATTTCAACAGTATATCAATTATAAAATACTTAAAAAAAAATAAATGGAAGTATCCATTTATTAAATCAACTTTCTATAATTTCTTTCAATAATCAATACTACAAATTTATAATCTTCAACAATTAGTTAAACTTAAATTAAATAGCTGATTTGAAGATTTTTTCACAAGATTTTTAAAGTAATATTGTATATAATTCATTTTGTTTAATCTCCAATTTCTGGGGAGGAAAATGGAAATTAAATAAAAGTGAATTTTCACAATTAATAGCTTTATTAAACTCTAATAATTTGCCTTTTTAAAGGAATATTGAAAGATGAATAAGTTTTGAATCAATTATTTTAATTTTTAACTGACTGTAAAGATTATAAAATTTGGATTTCTTCCCTTAACTATCTTATCTTTATTCTTTGAATGTCTTGTTCTCCCACAATTCGGTCTAAATTTGTCCCCACCCCCCCACAACATGTGTTATCCAGAAATAGTTGTTTACAGTTGAAGGCGTTCGCGGACAAGGTAGGTACACATTATATCTGTTCATATAAATGTTTCACTGTAGTAACTTTATATTAACACATAAAATACGGTTGAAAGGAGGTCTAGACATAATAGAGAAGGGATGAAATGTTGAAAAGCTGAATTTCTATTTGAGAAGTCCCGGTTCAGCAGACCTCTTTTTTCAATAATTACTCCAATTTAAGTTTTTTGTATATGTCTGGTCTACCATTAGGGTTTCAAAACATAATAACCAAACTTATAATAAAAGTTAATTCATATTATAGATATTTTACTAAATACAACTTTTTATATTCATATTTTAAAATAAAAAAATTTAAAAAATCTTTATAAAAAAAAAAAAAACGAATAAAATATAAAATTATAAAAAAATATATATATATACTAACAATCTTATCTACCTTATTTACAAAACTTTTTGTTTTCTTTCTATTAGTTTGATTAAAAGTACATGGTTCTGTCTTTCTATCTTTTTTCTAACTATTATATATATTATCTCTTCGATTATTCTATATATAGGATTAGAGTATGTCTGAATGACGTGTAAAAGCCGATGTAATAGACGTTACTTTGTTAATTTTTTATTGTTATTAATTATAATTATATAATTAACTAGAGGATGTTTTAGAAGTAAAGAATTTTTTTTTTTTTCTCTATCTATACTAAATAATAACAATTAACAAATTTATAATTTGAATTTAAATAATCAAACTAATGAAGATAATTTTAATAGAATACTTAACTATAAAACTATACAACTATTTATTTTTATAATTAATTTAGATTTAGCTTGCTAATCTAACCAAATCTACTTGATATGATTTATCATTCTGATCAGATTGCTCCTTAAGTTTTAAATGTAGTATCACTGTTATATTTTTATTATATAGTTTTTACACTATATATATATATATATATATATACTGAAATAAAATCTAAAAATTATTTTACCATTACAAATTAATTAAATAATTCATGAGAATTATTTAAATCAATTTATTCTAAATTGGAAAAGAATAGTTAATTTAACGATTCTCAGAAATATTGAAACCATTTATAAAATTAATTTGAAAATTAGCTAATAAATAATTCAGATAAATTATTTGAAAGTTACTCTTACTATTTAAAAAAATTCCTTTGTTAATCCTAGGCCAACATAAAAAATATTTACATAAAAGAACAAAATAAGACATGCATAAGAAAAATTGGATGGTACAATTGGGCCATTAAAGGTTTTTCCCAGGATGTAGGATGAGTCATTAGGTCACTGGACAATATACCAGGCCACAGGATAAATCAGCATGATGTGCCAGTGGTCTGCAGAATCCTGTCAAAGGGTATCCTGCACATCCAACATCCAGCCGAGAACCTTGTTTCCTCAAATTCACACTTTCATAATTTTCATTGTTGGGTCTGAGTTAAAATGGATCCAACAGTAATATTATTTCCTATTCCTGGATGAATATTGAAGCACTCGAGGGAAGTGTTAACTCGTTTGATATTTATATAAAACAAAAAAATATATCTATATTAAAATTGTTTAAATATTTTCGAAATATAAAATATCAATTAAAAATTAAATTTTATTGCCCTCTATCGTTAAAATTTTACACAAATAAATTTACTGGCAATGCGTTTCTTTTTAAATCTCTACAGACCTTACTGCAATGATATGATTTAATGAATGAGAGGGCTTGGCTCATCAGTAGTGAACCCTCTCAGCGGTTTCGCCAAATTAATCTCTAGACCGCTCTACTATTGTATTGGACTGGTTTTGTTATATACCCTGCATTTTCTATGGAAGGCAGCTAAATGGTGTTTAGTGAACTATGGACATAAGCTTATAGGTCTGTAGAGGTACATACATATAAATTAAAAATGAAATGTTGTCAGTGAAGTATGAAAATTAGTTATTATAAAGTGTAAAATATTGCCATTAAAGTGCAAATTGTTGTCCTAGGATTGCAAAACATACATCAGGTCTTGTAACAATACATTTTTTCAAATTTAAAATTTACAAAGTTACACGAACATTCTTGAATTTAAATAATTATAAATATTTCTGTTAATTTTTATTTTTTATACCTTAATAGCTTTGTTCTCGAATTTATATTTATAATAAATTTTCCTCAAAATATTTATTTTGACCAAATTCGTTTTTATTTTGGAAGTACTTTCTAGCCTTCGCTATTTTTCGTGTGAATATTTCTTTTATAGTTAAAGAGTAAAATGGCGCAAATATCTAAAGCAATATTGAATTTATTCACCAAAAATCCTATTATATTCAGCAAACACTATCTATCTTCTACATTCTATGCATCTTCAAATCTTTTAAACAAACCTCATGATCCTATGTTTGAAGCTAGAAGAAACAAAAGAAAAATTGTTCTTAGAACATGGCCAATTGATGATCTTCCAATCAAATGGCAGAGACCACTTAAAAAGGATCCAGTTTTTGACACAGGTAATTATATAATGCATTTTCTCACATCTTCATGAAAATATCACTTTGAAACATTTTAAATTTAAAAATCGCCATATACTACCAGTGGCTAACATTGACTACCTTTCTTCACATTTGTTCAAATATGAAAAATTACTGCTGCTTTACAGATAGCCACAATGTTATTGAGGTTTTAGGAGATTCCCAAGGTTGTAGCCTATGAAAATAGTTTCACTTTTAAAATCATCTAACCTAATTTAACATATTGTTACACTCAATGGCATGTGTATCTGGGCAAAATACTGGAAATCACCCAGAAAATTGTTTACACTTTACATCACACCCTTTTTAAAATTATATTTCTTCTGTAGTTTCTCAATGTTATGACATCATCCTAAATGTTCGTCCATCCACCAAGCAAGGCTTACATTTAAACTACAGTCGAACCTCTTTAATTCAACACCCCAAGGGATCAGAGCTTTCGGTTGAATTAAAGGAAGTGTTGAATTAAGGTTAGATGATTAGCTAATCATCTAACTCACGAAAATAATATTTTAAAAAAATCGCTTAGTAATATAAATTAATGATATTAATTGAAACCATTGTGTGTGTACTTTTTTGTATTTATTTTTTTATTTTGATGATTAACTTTTAGTATCAGGGACAAAATGGCAATAATACATATTTTTGAAACATAAATAATTACAAATAAAATTTATTCTAATTGAAGAATATAGCAGTTGAAAGGAAATAAATATGGAAAATAAAAAGAAAATTCAAAATAATATTTAAAAATAATCATTAATATCTTTTTAAAAATTCTTTTATAGATGTCTGCATTTTCACTGAAATCCTATTCAAAATGTATTCCAAATGGTCTATTTAAAAAAAAAAAAAAACATGCATGTCTTTCTCCCTCTGGAATGTGTTTTAAATAACAAAGAGCTTTTATTGTATTAAAAGCATCTACTGCTGCTGCAGGTGTTATTGATTTTGTGTTTAAATCTTTTATAATAACATGGAAATGGAATATTGAAATAAAATGTTATCATAATAATTGTGGCTACATTTTATAAAGATTTATTTATTTAAAAAGAAATTATTCATAAATTTTATAATAACTAAAATATTTCAATGCTGAAAATTAAAAAGAAAATAATATTATTAATTAGGGCACAAAGCCTAAATTCCCGCATAAAAAAAACAAACAAAACAATAACCCTTGCGACATTGCGCAACGGCACAGTAAAGTGAAACTTAAACTAACAGAAACCAGAAGTGCGCAGGCGCGATCATATCGGCGTCCGCCGATGCCGATCGTCGCCGCCGTAATACCGTTTAGCGGTAAAGTTGTATGTAAAAAAACATTCAACTGTCGAAATTCAAATTTTTAAATGGTCGAACTATCGGAACTGTCGTATTATCGATACTGTCGAATTACGGTTTGTTATTTGATAGGCCGGAGGTCGGGACATCAGAATATGGTCGAATTAAGGTAGAGTGTCGAATTTGCGTGTGTCGAATTAACGAGGTTATACTGTATAATGCTATAGAGGACATTGGGGGTTGTTAAGAGGTTTAATTTTTTCGGTGCAGGAGGCGACGTGTTCGCTTCGAAAATTTAGTCTGTAGGGTCAGGAAGTGACTAGTCCACATGCTATAAAAATTAAATCCTTTCATTGTGGCAGTCTACACTAGTCGCCCCATTAAAATATGACACTGCTGACTCAATCTGCCTGGTGTGGTAAATTTGATCTTTGTTTGTTTAGTTAGTTCTCTGGTAACATTTTCCCTCATTTTTAATTAAAAAGAATTTAGAGAGAGGCACAAAAAGTCATTAATGAACTTTATACACTTTACACACTAATGTGTTTAAAAATACATGGAAGCAGAAAAGAAAATTTCCAGTTCAAACTGAGTGTTGTTTAGAAGAGAGACATTTTCCTGCAATTTGAAGATAAAAATTTCAAACCTAATTACATGGTATACAGCATTCTTCTTAGTAAAGGTAAAAAAGGGGTAAAAGGCGCTTTCAAAAGAAAGCAAACATTTTACTGCCCAGATTTCCCTAATTAGCCGGCATTGTCACACGTTATGCTCTGACACTATTATATGAAGCTAAATTTTAAAAAAATTGTTTAATTATATTAATTTTTTTATTATATATTTGAATATTGAAAAGTTTTAATTTTAATTATTTAAAAATAATGAATATATTTTTATATATATTAACTTCTATTTAAATCATTAAAATTGTCAAATTTGTACATCTAATAACTGTAATAATCTATATTTATCATTGATATTTTAGATAAATATCTTTTTTTTTTCTAATGTATCAAATCATTAATTATATAAAGAATGAATTTTTGGGAAAAATTAAAATTTTGATAATTTTTGGAAAAAAATATGACTAAGCAAAAAAATGACACCAGCACTTAAAGCATACCTCCTCTTCTTGTTTACTGCTCCTGAGTTTGAGTACTCCATTAAAATAAGAACATTAGGCCTCTAGGGACCAGTTTCTTTTTAAAGTATATTTTTTTACAAATCTCTCGAGCTTTCGGGCAAGAAAGTCCTTCTACAGGCTTTCTTGCCTGAAAGCTCGAGAGATTTGTAAATAAAATATTAAAAAAATAAACTTTTCCCTGGAGACCTAATGTTTTTATTTTAATATTGATTCAAGGGATTATTTTATCAAATTGAGTACTCCAAATTGAAATTTATTTATAAATATATTATAAACCTACACCCTCACATCCAAAACCTGCTAATCCAATTGGCCTAATATTTTTGTACATTTACCATTGTGGAAAATTTGATCAGCTAACAACCAGTTAGCAGCCAGTGGCCACTGAATCTTCTACCGGCGTAGGGTGTGTTTGAAATATAACATGCATTGAACATTAGCTTGTCGCACATACGACAGCAAAGTAAAAAAATTACACCATATGTCACATTTTTTGTTTTTGGCACTTGAGTGTTTAATTCCTCTTTTATTTTCTAAAAGTTACAAAAAATAATAATTTTGTTTTCAGCAGAAAGTATCTTCATATTCTGCATATTCCCATTTATGAAAATGGGTAACATAAGAAATTATCAAAATAAATATCTATATATATAAAAATCAATGTATGTTTGTTTGTTTGTATGTCCGGTATACAAATTCGCAGTAGTTCACTAATTCAAACCAAAATTTCCATACATAGATTAAAAAAATACGGGGAAGACGATAGGCTATTTAAAAATATATATAAATCAATTATTAAAACTATATATTCAAATTATTCTACTTAGCTCATGAACAGCGCCCTCTATCAAAGATTAGATTAAATTATGCTGATGCAAACAAATAGATAATGCTAATAACAAACAATTATAAAAAAAAAATCTTATCTAAATATATATCACTTGGGTAGATATGCACACAGGTTAATCCCGAGGCGAAGCCCGGGTCACCCGTCTAGTTCTTTATACAGAAGAACCTGTAAGGGACACATAATTGCAGAGCCAAAATGTCCTTTAGCTCCTCTTACAGAAGAGTTGCTAAATAATAAAAATGGTAATTTTGCAAGAGGTGTCCTCTCATGATGGAGGTTCTACTGTACCATATTATGTAAATAGGTAACAAATATTTATAAACAGACAACATAGAGTTCAAAATTAATGTTTAGTTTTACTTCAAAACTAAGATAATTATAATTATTGATACAGTATAACTTCATTAATTTGACACCTGGTAACAAATGTTAATTCGACCAAACGATAATTCAACACCATCTTATTCGACTGATTTTTTAAATCAAATTTTGACATTAGATAATTCTTGTTTATATACAAATTTATTGCTAACATTACAATACTTTGGCAAGCAGGGCACAGCGGTCGTAGTTAATGTATGTGTACCATGTGCTTAAAAGTGTTACAGTGTGTCGCAAATATCAGCGATGATGTTTTTTGCTATTTTGTCTACTCAGTGATGATTCAGACCTAACATAAGTGGCTGTTAGTAACCTGTGTAAACAATGAAGTTTCTTTGAGACTAATCTTATGCTATTTGAAATAATGTTACATATTAATAAAATAAGATTCAGAGTAGGAAGGACATGCATGCTCTTTGCTAAATAGGGTTCTAGCCTAAAAGTAAAACATCTATAAGGTTAAAAGGTGATATTTTTAAATGAAATTTTTGCCTTTCTTAAATTTATTTGCCTCTTCTCAATGCATATATTTACTTATATTAAAATAGTATTTGTAATTTTTCCTTTGTTCAAAAATGTATAAATTCAATTTTATCCATCACTAAAAGTTAATCATGGAATATTCTGAAAAAAATTATAGTGTAGTGATGAAATAATTAGAAAGTCGTTTGGCAATCAAAAGCAATTTTAATAAGCGAGAGAAGTTTAACTAACTCAACTCTACAAACAAAAATATAGTTTTTATATCTCTGACCCTAATTTACATATTTTGTATTTTTACAATAAACAAATGACAATGGATATATTTACATGAAGTCGGCTTATGCTACACTACTCCCTCTCCCATGAGAAGCTGTTCTACAGCTTTATCTCAGTTCCTCCTCTTCTCCAGACGTAGAGTTATCTACACTCGACGAATCTTCCTGTCTTGATGGGTCATAGTACGGCTTCATCCTGAGGATATGGATGGTGTCGCGCTTCTTTTGTCTTCTACCTTGTTCACAGACTGCTTCGACCTCGTAGGTTACGTCCGATATTTTCTTTGTAACCCTGAAGGGACTGAAGTATCACCTTAGGAGTTTTTCTGAAAATCCAACACGTCGAATAGGAATGAAGATCCAGACCAGGTCTCCTGGTTCGTATATCTTTCCTGTATGTCGAGCGTCGTAGTTAGTTTTGTTCGTCTCTTGAGCCTTGAAGATGTGATGACGGGCTATTTGTCTTGCCTCTTCGGCTCTGGTTCCCAAATTTTGAATGAATTCCTCTCCCTCGGGCGAGCTACTGTAGGGGAAGATAGTGTCGAGGGTCGTCTCGGCCTCCCTTCCATGAATCAGGAAGAATGGCGTGAAGCCAGTCGATTCTTGTTTGGCCATATTGTAGGCAAACGTGATAAAGGGCAACATCTCGTCCCAGTTCTTCTGGTCAAGGTCCATATACATTGATAGCATGTCGGCGATTGTTCTGTTTAATCTTTCTGTTAAGCCGTTGGTTTGGGGATGGTACGCCGTTGTTGTCTTCTTTTTGATGCCACATTTATTAGTCAGCTCCTGAACTAGTTTTGAATGGAAATTTCGACCTCGATCCATTACTATTTCTCGAGGAGCTCCATGTTTAAGTATGACCTCTTCTAAAAGAAATTTCGCGATTTCCTGGGCTTCACCTGATCCTAGACTTTGGGTTACGGCGTATTTAGTGAGGTAGTCGGTACAAACGACTACCCATTTTTTCTTTCCTTGAGATATGGGGAAGCGTCCCAATAAATCTATTCCGACCTTTTGAAAGGGCCCTCCCGGAGGCGGAATGGGCTTCAAATAGCCAGGGGGCAATTGAGGTACACCTTTACGACGCTGGCAGTCCTGATAATGGCCCACATACCTCTTCACGCTTCTGTACAGCCCTGGCCAGTAGAACCTTCTCTTGACTCTGTCGTAGGTTTTAGCGAAACCCAGATGTCCAGCGGTAGGTGCGTCATGCAGGTCGCTCAGGATTTCCATGCCTTGGGACCACCAATAGTAAAGGTTGTCCAGTCGGGTCATAATTTTTTCTATAGAGAATCCCTTTGACAATTTTGAACTTGTTGTCTTGCTTGGTAAGTGAAGGCTGAGATTTATTTCTGATTATTTCCGCGATGTAAGGATCATTTTCCTGTTCTCTACCGATGTCGCTTAAAAGGAATAATGTGGGAATATCATCATTAAAATTCTCCTCTGTATGTTTTAGGGGATTTCTCGATAGGCCGTCAGCGTCTTGGTGCATTCTCCCAGTCTTGTAGACAATAGAGACGTCATACTCCTGTAGCCTCAGCGCCCACCTCACCAATCTGCTTGCAGGATCTTTCAAGTTGGTCAACCAACATAAGGAATGGTGGTCGGTTACAACTCTAAAGTGACGTCCGAACAAATAAGGCCTAAATTTTCCAATCGCCCATATTATGGCCAGGCATACTCTCTCTGTTGTTGAATAATTTTGTTCGGCCCTTAAAAGGGTGCGCGAAGCATAAGCGATTACCTTTTCATCACTTCCTTGTTTTTGTGCAAGCACGGCGCCTATTCCATATCCACTGGCATCCGTATGTAGTTCAGTTGGAGCGTCATCATCAAAATGTCCCAACACTGGTTTTGACGTCAAGGCAATATTTAATTTCCGAAACGCTTCCTCTTGGGCTGTGTTCCACTCGAACTTTGTCCCCTTAGAGAGTAGTGCGTTAAGGGGGCGTGCGATATCCGCATAGTTCCTAATTAAGCGTCTATAATAAGATGATAAGCCGAGGAAGCTTCTTAACTGCTGCAAGTTATTAGGAGCTGGGAATTCGGTGATTGCTTTAATCTTCTCTTCGTCTGGCCGGATCCCATTCTGGTCTACCTGATGCCCAAGGATCTTGATTTTACTGGCACCAAAAGAGCACTTGCTGGGATTTAGCCTTAGTCCGACCTTCTTGAAACAGTTCAAAACCGCCTCTATTCGTGTTAGATGGTCCGAAAAATTATCTGCGAATACAACGACATCATCCAGATAGCACAAACATATTGTCCACCGTAGGCCCTTCAGGAGACCATCCATCATCCTTTCGAACGTGGCGGGGGCATTGCAAAGCCCGAAAGGCATGTCCTTAAATTCAAAAAGGCCATCTGGAGTGATGAAGGCAGTTTTTTCATGATCGGCTTCATCGACGCTTATCTGCCAATATCCTGACTTAAGATCCATCGTGAAGTATATCTTCGCCCCTTTTAAACAATCAAGAGCGTCGTCAACTCGTGGCAAAGGATAAACGTCCTTTTTGGTCACTTTATTTAAACCTCGATAATCCACACAAAAGCGTACCGATCCGTCTCTTTTTCTTACCAAAACGACCGGTGAGGCCCAAGGACTTTCCGAGGGTTGGACGACTCCAATATCCATCATTCTGTCAACTTCTTCCTGAATAATTTTCCTTTCAGAAGGTGAAACCCGATATGGCCTCCTTTTTAATGGTCTGGCGTCACCTGTAGTTATCTTATGCTTAGTTATTAGTTCAGATGGGCTTTTGGTGATCAGATTGAATAATTCCGAAAATCTTTCAAGAAGTTCCAAAAGTTCAATCTTGTGACTGAGGAAGCTCGGGGGAGATACATGATGAGATATTTTCCATTCCCACAGGGCGCTCAGCATTATCGATATTAGTAAGATTTTCTATTGAATCTTCTAACTTACTCATCTTGTAGGTTAACTCAACACCTTCAGACACATAGTTTTCGTTAGCTTCCACGATTGGGCAAACTTCTTGCGGCTGGATTTTAATAAACTGAGCTAGGCACATTCCAGAAGGGATTGGTATTTGATTTTTGCTAAAATTAGTCACCTAAATATTTGCCTGGCCATGCCATATGGTGACGTAAGAGAAGGGGATAAAAAGCTCTTTTTCCAAAAGAAGTTTCCTCGAACCCTCAATAACACAATTCTTAATTCCTGCCACGTTGGGTGTCCGGGCAACTACCCTCTTGATGGATTTTGGGGGAATAATGTCGTCCGATGCTAAGTAAAGCCGTGCCACGGATGGGTCCTCATTCGGCATTTCTGAAAACGAAATTTCAGATTGAGCACAGTCAATAATGGCACTTGAAGACTCGAGGAAATCCCAGCCCAAGATGACATCGTGGCTGCAACTTGGAAGGACGAGAAACTCGGCAGTCCGCTGAAAGTCATTTATTCCTACTCTCAGGAGACATTTTCCAAGTGGGGAAACAAAACGATTGTTTGCGACTTTTAAAGTTATATTGGTGTTCTTAATCATCACAACCTTTAGCGACTCTCTGAAGTTAGCTGAGATAACAGAGTATGACGCCCCTGTGTCAATTAGCGCCTCAACATGACGTCCATTAATGTTTATACAAATATAGTTTTTGTCTAAGTCAGCTCGCGTCTGTGGAGGTTTTAAGCAACGTCCGACCTTACCTCCCTTACAGGTCGTGTTTCCTAGTTTCCCTGTACCTTTCTGTGGGGAGAACGGCTGGGGATACGGACTGGCGATCTAGATTGGTATCGTCCTGTTGTCTCCCACGTCCTGGGTAGGGAGAGGAGCTTCTAGGTAAATTACGGCGGGGAGAATTGCTTCGTTCAAAATCATCCAGTTGCGGCGTTATAAAGTCTGACATATAGATAGGTCCAGGTCTTCGACGACTATAATAACTGTCCTGGATTATACTTGGTTCTCTTTCTTGGTGGCTACGGCGTCTTTCCCAACAATGTTTCGCGACGTGTCCTGGCCGATTGCAATAGAAGCAGATCGGGATGTTATCCTCCGTTCAGAACTGGTCTGTTTTCCTCCTCTTTGTCGCTTCACCCATATCTTGTTTGTCACGGCGAAAATTCTGGAAAGCCTTCCTGGAATGGACCACAGGTGCTTTTCCAATCGGCGACAAGGTTTGTTCTGCTCGCTGAAAAACCTTTTCTTCTAAAGATTTTGAAGAAATGGAATTCGCTTGTTCATTTGGAATTAATCGGAGCTCTTCCTTGACAATCTCCCTGATCAGATCCTTCAAAGTGTAACCCGCCTCTTCATCTTTAATTGTAGCAACGGAGGGAATCCTCTCGAACCTCACACTACTGATTCTCTTTTTATTGAGTTTCTCAATCCGACGGCAGTGGTTGGTGAAGTCCACAGTTGTAGCTACCTCAATAGTGAGGAGGATCCGGTAATTTTGTCAGCAACTCCCTTCATGAGGTGGCCTACCCTGTCTTCTTCAGACATGTTTGGGTTTAGCTGGCGGCCTAGGTTCAGCACATCCTGGATATAGAATTCGATGGACTCGTCAGGCTTTTGTGCTCTTACTTTTAGCGCTGACTCAATTTTTCTGGAGTAATCCTCTTTGTCACCAAACATTTCTGAAAATTTTTCTTTAAAAATAGCCCAAGATGTAAGGTCATCCTCAGTGTTATCGAACCAACATTTAGCTGTCCCTTCCAAAAAGAAGACAACGTTGGCCAAACACATTGTTTCGTCCCAACCATTATAAAGAGCAACACGGTTGAAATCTTTTAACCATAGGTGGGCAAATTCAGTGGCCTTACCTGAAAAATTAGGAGGGCTTCTTGGGTGTTGAAGACACGCGAAAGTGGTAGCTTGCACACGTGGCTTTTCTTCTACTTCACTCATACCGATGTCGAGCGGCGGCAAGCTTTGCAAACGTCGGCTTCTTCTCAAAACGCCGTCCAGATTTAATTATCTTGTCGGAATCGTACCTGGCTTCTCCACCAAATGTAGTGATGAAATAATTAGAAAGTCGTTTGGCAATCAAAAGCAATTTTAATAAGCGAGAGAAGTTTAACTAACTCAACTCTACAAACAAAAATATAGTTTTTATATCTCTGACCCTAATTTACATATTTTGTATTTTTACAATAAACAAATGACAATGGATATATTTACATGAAGTCGGCTTATGCTACAATATTAAAAAAAAATCCCAATGTGGTATCAATTCTCATTATTAATCAAAATACTTTACAACAATAGTATCTAAAAATATTAAAAAATATATAAACTTGGTTATCCTAGAAAAATGTCCACTAGCAGTGAATGTTATGATGAAATCATCCAACTAACTTTAATTCAACTGGAAGCTCTGATTCCTTGGGGTATTGAATTAAAGAGGTTTAGACTATTTTCAACTTTATGATGATGAACATGATGTTTGCACAGGGTACTTTGTTCTATATTGAAAATTCACCATAGACATAGCAAAGTGAGTCACTAAATGTTTGCAGATTCTTGGCAGCATTATATTTATCTACACAAAATATAAATGTATCACATACATTAAATTCCAAAATATGTAAATTCTACATTTCAATTTCTTGGCTACAAAAACAAACTTTTTAAAGCCTAATGTCATTTTTAGTACCTTCTTGATTGTCCAAGGACAGAAAAAAAATTAAAACTAATTTCAAATTAACACCAACTTTAATTTTAACCAAAATTCTGATCCCTTGGACTGTTGAATTAAAGAATTTAGACTATTTGTTTTTTAAATTACCAAAGAATGACAATAAAAAATTACATATAGGTATTTCATTGATACAAAGAATCTGAAGAAAATACTTAACTGACACAAGAGTCCAACTTAGTTTCAGGCGAGGTCTCTCCAAACATGGAAAACAGGCATCTTTGCCTCGACCCAAACACTGATTTAGATACAGCTGTTGTGTGTTTCAATGTTGATGAAGTGTTGGAATATCCTTGCACAGAGGAGGCTCTGGGTATGATGGATAGAAGCCACACATTTGTCTGGCTTGCATGAGAATTCAACACACTGGTATTGACCATGTCAAGATGTGATTGGTGAAGGCCAGATCCTTAAGCAAGCTTGAGCTGGGTGACAAGGTGGCACCAATAGAGGAAGTCTCATTTGACCATATAAAGTTGATAGGAGGGCCCAGAAAATCAAGGTCCTTGTAACTGGTGAAATCTTCAAGGCTTGCCTCACAGGTGTCATAGCCCTGCACCAATGCCCTAGGTAGTGAGCATTAGCATCCTTTCACTTTTGTACTATTTTTATACATTTTAAAATAATTAAATAAAAAGTCCCAATATATATATATATATATGGGGTATCAATTTACATTATTGATTAAAATATATTACAACTGTATTATCTAAATAATTATTTCAATTATATATTATGTTATCCTAGAAAAATCCCCAATAGCAATGTATATGTTGTGATGAAATCATTTAAACCAACTTTAATTCACACTTACTTTAATTCAACCAAACGCTCTGATCCTTTGGGATGTCAAATTAAAGAGATTAGACTATATATTATTAACCCTTTAATAACTTTTCTCAAAATAATATTTTTTAGGGGCTGCTACTCTCTGGATTAATTGCAGGTACTTCAAGTAGTGAATTATTAAAATCTACAGATGATCGATTGCATTGTTTCTAAATAGATTGATTCAACTGAGGCAGGATTTAATGTTCTCTCAGAACTTTATTGTCTTCAACCAGGGTTAACGGGAGGGCCACAGTGACTAAGGTCCGGTCCAATGCTGGATTCTTGAAGCGGTTGGGGTCTGGCCAGGTATTCATGGGGGCAGTGGCAGGGGTCAGTGCTGGAGTTATACCTAATGGTTAAAACTTGCGGAAGTAAAATTGAGTTCTTATCTCTCACATGTTGCTACCTAAACAGTGGTCAAAGGTTAGCCAAATTCAACTTGTTATCTCTATGGTGCTGCCTATGAAATGACAGAGTATGCTCAATAAAAAAAAAAAAAAAAAAAAAAAACTTAAAATTTGACAAAACAAAAAATAAAAATATGAATAATTTCAACTTTAATAGATAAATTGTTAGTTAAAAAAAATTGTCTTATTACGTGTACACCCAACAATATGCTTTTAATTATTTAAATAAACAGCATGTGGTGCAGTGTCAGTGATGCAAGATTTCAGCTTTGATACAATTGGGAGTTAATAAATGTAATTTTTTAGACTGGCTGTTTAAAGGAGGAACAAATGATAATATATAAGTTTATATCTTGGGGCCCCATGGAAATATTTGGACAAAAAATAAACACAAATGATCTAAAATGTTTACAATATCACCATATCAATATTTTATATCTTTACATGTCTTTAAAAATTCAATTTTTGTTCCAAAATAAGCTCAGATCCACATCAAGTAATATAGATATTTTAATAAAATGGTTCATGGGTCTATTGTTCGATATGATCCAATTAAAAAAAAAATCAAATAATTGTATTGTCATTGTGAGTAAGCAAGTTGAAAAAGGCTATAATAGTCATCGCTCTTTCTCTTGATGGTCATTTTGAACACTTGTGTGTTAGTCACATGTTGGATGGTAGATCATGTCGAATCTATTGCTGCAACAGCCTTTCTGACAATCCCTGTCTTCTCGTTCTGTTATTTCCCTTTTTCAACCGCTGCATTCTTCCCTTGTTGACCCACATTTTCTACCATTTTTAATAGCTGCGTCACTTCGACACAGATGTCACACGATTAGTCGATTTGATCAACCAGCCTCTTTCAATCCAATGGCATGACCTCTTTGACACAGATGTTCATAATAAGCATAAATCTTTCAGTGAGGCAATTTTACATTAAAAATAGGCTTACTGCAAAAAATTTAACAAACTTTAAAAATCAGCCTGTGCCACTCCGAATAATGAGTCTAGAATACTCGTGCAGGATTCGCAGTTCAGATGTGCTGGAGCTTTTGTTTTGCATAAATCAGCCACCAAATTTCAATCATTGCATGTTTGGTTGAAACACCTTTGTATTTGTATTTTCATATAAATCGGACAACTCTGATTTTTTTATTATATAGTGTATTTTAATCTAAGTGAATAAATGCAATGGGAAGAAGATGAATAAGACACCGCATTGTTTACACTGGTGACTAACAGCTGCTTAAGTTAGGCCTGAATCATCAAGAAGTAAACAAAAATCATGGCACTTGGCAGAGATTATTATGATATGAGGGCGTATTGAAAAGTAAGGTTTCCAACTATGCCATTTACGATTGCGAGTTGGTAGGCTAAATTTGGCAACAGCGCTGTTTTCCTTGGTTTCCACGTCACAGTCTCTAACAATCTGCGTGACAATGGGACACTCAGTCTCTGCATAGCAGCCGTTTAGGATGGAGCTCCTACTTCGCTTGCCCGCCAGGTGCGAACTGTGCTCAGTCATTCGATTTTTGAATTTAAAAAAAAGTTCCTCCGATTGAAATTCGACAGTTAGTGGAAGAGTGTGGTGAGAAGTGTATGGACGTGAAAAATGTGCGGAAATGATGCCGGGAGTTTTTTAGGGCCAGGAAAACATTCATGATGAGCAGCGGTCAGGGTGACTGAGATTGCTGTAATCAACGGTGGCTCGAATCGACGAGATGGTGCGCAATAACCCTTCATGAGATAATGGAAAGTCAGAATTATTTATTTAAAATATTTATTTTTGAGGATTCACTGTGATACACCCAAGTTTCAGAATCCTTATTATTTTTACTTTTCCCTAATTAATTCCTTTATTCTGCTTATATATATGACAGTGAAGGGTGGGATCTCAGACATACTTTGGGCATAAGATTTAATTCATTATATAAGAGAAGTGTTTACTTCTTGAAATGGCTTGGGCAATTATTGATCTAAAAATAGGTGTAAGACTTGTAGGGAAAGTAGTCTTAGAAAAGTTCACTCCTCTGTCAAAAACCAATGAACCATTGATAGTTTTTGAAGTTTAGTTTCTCCTTTTGACAAAAATTTATCCCATTATTTTTTGTGCTGCTTTGGCTTCCTGTTATCACAGGGTCATCACACTGCCTTGTGTGCAGGAGACCATGTCACCAACCTGGGGGATATTGACCCTTCCATCACCAAGCCCTTCTTTGATGACTGCCAAGAATTGAAGGAGTAAGCAGTACTCTACAACTTGTCTAGCCCAGGATCATTTGTTATTTTTATTATAATTGAACTTCTCAGCCATTTTTCTTTTCAAGAGGTGTTGATAATTTGGATTGAATAGCCTTTTTATACTAATCTGTCTATCAAACATGTCTAAGGCTAAGAAAAATTTAAATGTCTTTGGAAAGATATTTTTAATGGAATAATGGAGCAGCTCAAGAAATGATGCAGTTATAATTTCCTATCATATTGTAAGATACTTCTTCCACACCACTGGAATCAGGGCCAGCCGGCCATCTATGGGGTGATCATCCTGGACGCTCAAATCAGAGGAGGCTCCAAAAGAAGGCTGCAAATATTCATATTGGCACTAAAATAACAATTTGTATTATAGATTATAGCTACAAGAAAATAAGACCTAATCCAAATTATTTGGATTAGGTTTTATTTTCTTGTAGCTAAATCAAAACTCCCTATTATATTTTGTTTTTCATTTTGAGTTGATAGTAATAGTCTATTAGCTGCAAGATTTGGAGGTGAGGGGGGCAATACAACCCTCGGGATATCTCAGACTGGAACCCACATTAAGGAATACAAGAAGGGGGGTTTAAGGAAACTATGAGAGGAAACATGCTTCTAGAACTATAGACCTATATAGATATTGACCTAAATTAACAATTTTAATTAATAAAAAAATGTAGTATTTAAAATGTATATCCAATTTCAGTAATAGTAGATGCTTGGATGGTGATTATATTTGTCATAGTAAATGCAGATTATTTTGATAAAAACAAGCATATGTCCATAGTTATTTCCTGTATTAAAAAAAAAAAAAGAATACTATATAAGAAAACCAGTCTAATACAATAGCAGTCTCAATTGCAGTACCAGAGCAGTCTGGAGATTTACTGGTGAACCAGCTTTGAGGGTTTACCACTGATGTGCTGTGCCCCCCCACCATTCAATTTTTATTCATTGCAGCACAAGTTCTTTATAAAATTGCTTTTAATTATATATATATTAAAAAATAATATTAAATATTTGTACCAATTTTTATCAATGGATGTCACAAAATTGGTAAATGATTTTTTTTTTGCTTATTCCTAGGACACGTCGTACAGGCCATGATAATCATGGTGGGTAGAAGTAGGCGACTGCTTTTACTGTAAGTGCACCACATGTCTACTCATGTGAAAAGCAGTTCGACTTTGCACTTACAAATGTGCCTGTTTGGTTACTTGCACTCGCTGGTGGGGTTAGACTTTTGCAAGAATCTGGGGCCATTGGAGCATTTTTTTTTTAAATCAGAAAAAATTCTCAATTCGGGATTCGAACCTGGGTCGTAGCGGTCGAGAACCAATGGTTTAGACCATCCTTCCACCCACCTCATTGGAGTATTACCCCATTGGTAAATGATGATGTTATTTACCTGCTTATTTCATTTGAGCTGCCTGTTGTAAGAATCTAATGATGTTAGCCATGCTGTTACTAAAAATGTCTATTTTAAACTTTTTATTAGCCTTGTGTTACTTGATTTTAATCTGTAATATATTTAGAAGATTTCCATTTTCAACTTCTCTTCTGATCTGTCCACTCATATGATGTGTGTCCTGCAGTGCGGATGAGTTGGTGAAGAAGGTCTTCTCTCTGGAAACAGCAGACCATGTAAGTAACGTGTTGCAAGACTTGGATGTTTCACTCAGGTCTAACTGCTGCGGTAGAATCAAGTCATGTACCAGCTGATGAGGCAATCCATCAAGAAGTTCCAGAGACACAAGTACGACATCAGCTCTTTGGATGTTAAAGGTAAACCTCCTCTAGAAATGGAGAGACACTGTCCAGGCTTTCTGCAAGGTACTGGGGGAATATTCAAATTCAAAATTAGAAATGTATTTTTAATACCTTTTTTTTAAAAATACAGTAGAACCTCCCTGTAAAGGACTTCTAATTGCAGAGCCAAAGTGTCCTTTAGGGAGAGGTGTTCTCTTACTGGAGAGTTGCTAAATTGTAAAAATGGTAATTTTGAAAATGAAAACTGTCCTTTGTGGAGAAGTGTCTGCTGGCGGGGGGTCCACTAATGGGAGGTTCTACTGTATTTATATTTAAAACCTATTTCTCCATCCACCATACTGCAATTAATAAAATTTGAAAGAGGGAGGGCATGGCTCATCAGTGGTGAATCCTCCCAGTGGTTTTGCCATTTTTATCTCCAGACCACTCCACTATTGAATTAGACTGCATTTCTTATATACCCTGCATTTGCTATTGAATACAATTAATTGTGTATTTTGAAATTACTATGGAAATATGACTTTAGAAATATATATCTAAATTAAAGATTTAATGCATCACCAATTTTTCTCCTGCAAATCACAAATAGAGCCTGATAAGCATTGCTTCATGCATTAAATATTTAATTTCTATATACAGTAAAACCCCTCTATAGTGAACCCCAATGGGACAGAGCTTTTGGTTCACTATAGCCACGGTTCACTATAGCCACGGTTTGGCTATTTTTTTTACTTTCCAAAATTTTTAGACCGTATAATTAAAGGACAGCCATACACACAGCAAGAGGCTTCCTCTTAATAGTGGTCACTTTGTTTTAATTCCCTTAATTGACCAATTTCCTTACATTAATACTGAATAATAATAGAAATCATTATATGATAGGTTCTTCTTATCATTAACATACATGTACCTCTATGTCTAATTTAAAAATAAAGACAAATCCTAGGTAAAATTTTATTAATTATATATTCAAAGATATAAAATGATTTTAAAACATCATTATCACATTATATAATACAATGTTTACTTGGAAAAATGGCTCCAACACCTTGTTGCTTTAAAGCATTCTTCAAGCATTGCACCATTCAAATAAAGTTAGTGTTTTTCTTCCATTTCATGTTTCCACATATTCTTCAAGGTCTAGATTTCGTTTTTAACCTGCCATGCAAAACATTGCTGACTTTAAAATCACCATAGTTAATGGCATAAAAATAATTTTTGTTTGATCACGGGACCGTTTATTTGGACTTTTTTTTTTTTGCCCTAAAACGTACGATTGCGGCAAAAGTTGAGGTTGATTCCTCTTTGTAACAATTTTTAATAGCTTTATATTTTATCTTTTATAATATAAAATTTATATTCTTTTATTTTAATATGTTCTTAACATTTTGCCTGTGTTGTTTCACTTTGAAAAGTTCTGAAAATAGCCTCTTTTTTTAAAAGAAATAATGCTTTTGTTTTTAAAATGCCTTTGTTTTCTTCATTTTGGAAGCCATTTGCATTTTTTATATTTCAAATTTAATGGATGCAAATATATTCTATTTAATAAAAAGTATAATGTATTAAAATTTATACAACATACAGCAAAAATAAAGTGCAAAAATCAATACAAACAATGCCGCTAAATTTATTGTTTTTAAATCGCGATCCGCGAGCTGAAACATGCTCAAAATTTTGTTGTTTTAATTTTTTTTTTAATTACAATTCTAAGTTCGTTATAAGCATAGTATTTTAAATATATTTTATTATTTTGGGACCGAAAATAGGTTCGTTATAGGGGTAGTTCGTTATTCTAAAAATCGCAAAGTTCGTTATAACGATGGTATTTTTAATGGAATGGAATTGGGAATCGGTGTGGGTTCGTTATAGAGGAAGGTTTGTTATATCCAGGGTTCGTATTAGCGGGGTTTCACTCTACATTTTACAGCAATAGAATCCTAATAATAATGGAATCCTCACAATCTTCCAAAACACCCAATTTACTGTATTCAATAGCAAATGCAGGGTATAAAAGAGATGTAGTCTAATTCAATAGTAGAACAGTCTGGAGATAAAATTATAAAACCACTGGGAGGGTTCACTACTGATGAGCCATGCCCTCAGTCTTTCAAATTTTATTAATTCAAGTAAAAGGAATGTTGAAATAGGTTTTAATTAGATACAGTAGAACAACCTCCTAGAGGACACTTGCGCTAGAGGACACCTCTATAAAGGACAGATTCCATTTGCCAAAATTACCATTTTTACTATTTAGAAAAGTCTCCAGTCAGAGGACACCTCTCCCTAAAGGGCACTTTGTCTCTGTAATTTGGTTTCCTTTACAGGGAGGTTCTACTGTATATTTAAAAATATTTCTAATTTTCAGTGATTGAAAGTGCTAAGTTGATGATATTTAAATTTCCGCATTGCCAGAATCACACATTGATAAACTCTCCCTATAAAACCTCCCTGAGTGACTTCACTAACCCTGCTCTACACTTCAGAAGAGATTGTGTTTGTTGGATGGTCTTTCATGGGAGGTTCAACCGGATCATTCAGCCCACACACTCATTAAGTGGCTGCCTTTTCCTGTCTGTATGGCTGTCCTCTAATTAAACAGTCTAAAAATTTTGAAAAGTAAAAAAAAAATAGCCAAAACCATGGCTATAGTGAACCAAAAGCTCTGTCTCATTGGGGTTCTCTATAGAGGGATTTGACTATTTCTATTTTAATATATTAATAACTTCAAATATTATATTTGTTTCCTCATTATGGGTAAGATTTTTGTATATTTTTTGTTTTTGAAATAAGGTCCAATTTTTTCTTTTTGCTTCATATTTACCCCTAAAAGCATGTTTATTACCTTTGCTAAGCAGGTCTAGAACTTCATTTGGGATATCTTCACCTTTTAAATTCCCTTTTATTTTTTGGTGTAATATCAGAACTTTGATATTTGAATTTATTGCCTTTGTATTGAAATGAATGTTTTTCCAATGAAATCTTATTTCTCCATTTATAAGATCAAGCTATAGCCTTTTACATTTGAATCATATTTGGAAAAATTCCAACTATTTGTAATAAGAAATGCATTAGGAATTACTTGTTGCTTTTACAGAACTAAAAAAAACTAAAAGAATAGTTGTGAGAAAAATAACTTACCATTTAAACTGATGGTTGATTTTTATAATTTTCCTGAGAATTGACCAAAGCCCCTTCTTAAATTATTAAGAAACCACCATGTGCAAGAGTCCAGACGGTTGGGCCTCAGGCTGTGTAAGGTTATACAGCCCATAGTCACGCGACAGGATATTTCAAGAATAATTGAACCTATATAAAGGTAGATGGAAAATTTGCCAGGAGGAAATTAATCCATAGAAGCAATGGGCGCTTCTCCCGTCAAAATCTAATGCCATCTATTGACCGTCGCCGCAACTAGCGGCATCGGGTCAGTAACAAAGCCACAACACCAACTTTGGCAAACTGATAAGTGTCCACCTAGAAACCATGGTTTCGGGCTAATGGCCCTCGTCAGTCTAGGGCGGACTTTATTCCATGAGATCCACACGGGATCTAATGGAATCCTCACAATCTACCAAAGAGGTGTTTTGCTGGCAATGTGGCTGGGCCAAATCTATGGCTAGAACATAGATGGAAAATATGCCGGGAGGAAATTAATACATAGAAGCAATGGGCGCTTCTCCCGTCAAAATAAACGTCAAAATCTGACGGCATCTATTGATAAAGGTGTCATAATAATAACTAAAGCCACAAAATTTGCCATTTCTAAATTGAAATCAAGCATCAGGTCCTTATATAATACAAAGAATTTAAAAAAGCTCAATATAAAAAAATAAATATAAATACACCTATCCTCCGATTTACACGGTACTTTTTTTACAAGTTTTCGCTTTTACACGGTTTTCCAAATAAGTTTTTTTTTTTTGTTTTTATCGCACTATACTAAATGCTACTGTGATTGAACACATGCTCTGTGTACACATCTCACGAGGAATCCCGAGCTTATGTGCTGACTATATATTTTAACCTGTCAATGCATTTAATTTTCTATTTCTGGGTACACCTATCCCCCGATTTACACGTTTTTCTCAGGAACATATCTACCGTGTAAATAGGGGGATAGGTGTATATATTTTTTGTAAAAATTAAAACATTAAGATGCAAGAAGCAGCCTGGTAGATTAAATTGGCAAAACAACAAGGAGGGCTCACCGCTGATGAGCCAAGCCCTCCCAATATTTTTTTTCATCGGAGTAAGGACAGTGGAGATATTTGATTTATTTGTAAAAAGAAACATTAGCGTTTTAATTTTTTCATTTATTATATATAGATGGCACGTTATTGCTTTGTATATATTTTTGTGTTATCCCTAGAGAGAGTACACATGGCACTGGCCATGATAATCATGGTGGATAGGTAGTTACTAATTTTACTGTAAGTGTACCACTTAAAAGGCAGCTCGACCTGTGCACTTATGCAAGAATCGGAGCCATTGAAGCATTTTTTTTTCTTCCGAAAGATTTGATTCTGGGTTGTGACTGTCGCGAAAACCAATGGTTTATACCACTCCTTCACCAACCCCACAAATTCATGAATGCTACTCTGAAATATATATTTTTTAAATGCACAGATAGAGTGAGAGAATTTGACAAAACTCCTAATCAACAGCAAATAATAAATTTAGAGTAAAATTAAAATACAGTATTCAAATAAAAATAGAAAATATTTACACCAGAGATGATGCCTTCTCTGAAGGGACGTCTGGATCTTATCAAGTGTTATAAGCCGCCCTGAGTGTGGACAGAGCTTGCTTATTGCACAGTTTTTGTCCCCAACATGCTCAATAGCATTGTTGAGAAATTTGCACAGAATTGTCTTCTGTTCAGGCTGTTCTCTCGAGGATTTTCTCCCTTTCAGTGCAGTATAGAACCGTGTACAAGATGTCATACTTATAAATTTCCTCATATAGGGGGCCAAGGAAAGATTCATTGTTCAATTGTTCGAAAAGCTTTTATACCTGATCCTGGAGCTCCTTCTCCTGTGAGGGCAGCTGGATCACGGGGGTAGTCGACTGGATGGATGGTGCAGTCTTGTCTTGGATCTCAGGAGGCCCCGTTGGCTCAGTAATGGCCAAGGAGGGCTCTGGTTGGGAGGGAAACTGGCTTGTGCTCGGCGCTGGAACAGGAGGCTCAGGAGTTGGAGTCACCTGTGGATGTACAGGGATGTTCGCCCTGGGCGAAGACGCGGCAGGGCTGGAGGGTGTCAAGGGGGTCTGCTTGATGGGTGCAGATAGCTCTGCGGCTGGTGTAGGAAAGGCATAGTTGTTGGAAGGCATGGACTTTGAGGAGGAAAGTTTTGATGTCGGGCTCTGCTGGGTGTCCTGATGAAATTCCTCATTGATCTCCAAGGGGCAGGTGGCTCGCCGATGTCCTTGACGGTGGCATTTGTTACACCTGACACCTTACGTGATGTAGGCAGGCGTCTATTCGTCTTTCGAGACAATCACCAGCTTGGCAGGGAGCTGGTGGAGTTTCAATCCTTCATTTAGAAGGACAAAGACCTCCCTGTTGCCGGTGATCCAGGTGTAGCCACCACTTGGCACTACCTCATGGATAAGGAAGACAACCCTGCAGTAGGGCCGCAGCCTTATGACAATGTCTTCATCCTTTATAGTGATTGGGAGGTTCCCAACCACTATCTTCTATGTGCATTTCCTATAGGGGAACACTTTAAGGGAGGTGTTCTTAATGGTGAGGCCCTCCTCAGATAGGCGTTCCGATTTTTGGTGCTCTCCAGCCCAACCAGAACCTAGCCGGACATATTCATCAGCTGGAAGACAGTGTCCCTACCCAGCATCTCCAGTGCCTGGATATACTGCACAGGGTCGAAAGCAGTACTCAACATTCTAGCATTGATCAATTGAAGCTGCTTCCGATCTTGATTTGCTCAGCACCTGTTGCTGTCAATTGTTCTTTACTTGCGTCACAGGGTCTCTTGTCACCCTCCTTGGTGGTTGAGTTGGCCTTACTGCGGTGGTATCAGCCTTTGGAATTGTCACAGGCTCATCAAGGGAATCACCTTTCCTCTTAAAGCCTTTAGGTTCTTTATTGCCTACAGAGGTAAACTCCATTTCCGATACCTCTACCCGATCGGCCCAATTTGCAGAATTTTAATTTATTCTAGCGGAAATATTTAAATCTTCTCGCTTGGTATTATTTTTTGAAAATTTTCTATTTGTTATAACATTTTCTTGGCCAGTACCTCGGCCATTTCTTGGTCTTTCTTGAAATCACACCATTCGAAAGATTTTGATTTGAGATTTTTGCCAATACCCCAAAGGGGTTGGAAAATTTCATCATATTTATTCAATTAGAAAAAGGATTAAAATCCATTCTTTTTAGGGTTAAAACTAAAAGTTAAAGAACATGCTGGGAGGGCGGGATGAGTTGGAGCGCGTGCACATGCATGTGCGCTGCTTGAGAGAGAAAATGTAAATATTTATTTTCCTCTTTTCCTCCCCCCCCCCCCAAAAAAAAAAAGACTTCCAAGGATTGAATTGACAATCTTCAATATATATTTTTATTGTTCAATGCACCTCTGAGCTAAAAAAAAAACACTGCATGCTGATGATTGGCTAATGAACTCAATGCTGATTAAGGTCTTGAGACATTGTCTTGAGATCAAACAGAGCATGAATAAAACTGCCATATATACTACCCATATTCTATATACAGTTACGAGCGTCATTCCTCATCTCTTAATCAACAATCAGTCATCAGTTTTCATCTCTGTCACCGTTTGCTTTTTTTTTTGGAATGGCGCCCTCCTATTGGTTGGCTACGGTCACGCCACCTTTGCCCCCCCCCCACTCGCCTTTTCATTTATGTAATTATTGTGTTGGAGCGGGTCGCTCCTTAAATAAATGCATATATTAGTTAAGAGACGCCTACGGAAGCCAACAGTACATAGACAGATAAAGCACATAGGCTATAGTTATTAACTAACATATGCATTTATTTAAGGCGCCAATTTATAATTGTAACAAATAGTATTTGAATCAAAACATTCAATCGGGTAAAACACGGGCGTTGCCCGGGTCATTCGGCTAGTTCAAATATAAAAGTGTATACAACAACAACAACAACAACAAAAGCCTTTATTTAGGGCATTCCGCCCCATACAGAATTCACCGCATTTACACGTCAACAAGAGGAGAGGGAAGAGGAAACATTTACAACAAAAAATAAGGTTTGTTACCTATTTACAGATGGATCATCCTCCAGTATCCTTTGCCCTGCATTCTTTCTCATGCGTCCAGCTTCCGTACAGAACTTAACGTATCTATCAATCAGTAATCTATCATTCAGATCTGAAGAGAGAAGTTGACACATGCTATGGTATCCAGATTGACCAGAAGTAGGGCTTGGGAAAATTTCAGTACGTTTTTCTGTTAAGAGAGGGCATTGTAAGAAATAGTGAACCAAATTATCATCCATGAGATCCTTACAAAGTAAACAGTTCCGGCCATTTTCTTTCCAGAAGTCTTTTCTTTCTTCCCTGAAAAATTGCCATAAAACTCTTATGTTGTGCAACTAGTCTTTTGTTGGGAAGCGAGATATTTAATCGTAGGTACTCCTCTGTCATGAATGATTCACTCAAAGATTTGTAGTGAGCAAAGTGGGTTGAATCAGTGATTTTCATCTGATCGTTTTGAATTAGTTGGTCTGTGGTAGTTCTAATTATGCCTGGCAATTCTTTCTGTATGGCTAAGTAGTCTTCGCAGCCCTTCAGAAAGGAATATCCCTTGGAGTCTAGAATTTTTATTAAATTTTGAGTAAAACTGTTTTCTATTTCCTTTTTCGCGGTGACTTTCCAGAGATAGTTTAAGCAAGCATGTGGTAATCTGCTCGTCTCCATTTTTAAAATCCTGACCCAAAACTTTAATGTGAGTTTTACAGCATTAAGTTCAGTTGATATTCTTCCACATTCTCTTCTGAGGACATATCCTGGTGTGAAGTTTGGTAAGTCTAAGAGACGACGAATAAATGCATCTTGGGTATTATTGACTGTCTTCAGCTGGTTGATTGCCCACATTGGTGCCGCATATAGTAAAGTAGGAAGAACAATAGTGTCAAGAAGTTTCATCACTGAGGTAAAAGACTTTATTCGCGCTTTTGTAAGGATTCTCCAAAGTGCATTAATTGCATTCAGTGCTTTGTTTCTAAAGTATTGGGAAGCATATTGGGTCGAGATTTTTGTAGTCAGAGGGTAACCCAGATATGTATACTTAGCTACTATTGTCAGGGGTTGCTGACCCCAAAACCATGTCTCGGAACGAGCTGTTCTTCCACCGTTTCTAAACACCATTATTTTAGATTTATTTTGGTTTAACGTTAGGCAGTTCTCTTCTAAGTACTTTTTAAGTAAGTTAATCTTCAATTGCAAATTTATTTTCGATTCTCCTAAGATCACTATGTCGTCTGCATACAGTAAAAGGTGTATAGTTCCATAATTCTCAAGATTTATGCCTGGCAATTCTGATTCATCGAACAGGGGTACCAGATCGTTTAGGAAGAGAATGAATAAATAAGGTGACAACGGCTCCCCCTGCAATACTCCCGCTTGTATTTTGATAGCCTCCGTGAAGGAACCCCGCCATCTGACTGTTGCCGTCATTTGGGTATAATAGTTCTTAATTAGTTTAATAAATCGGCAACTCAGACCATTTAATGCTAATTTTTTCCAAAGTAGATGGTGCGGCACGGTATCAAAGGCCTTCCTTAGGTCAATGAAGAAGGCGTATAACTTTCCCCTTCTACGGCTAAGGGTCATTTGAATTAATGTATAAAAGTGTATATCATACAGTAGTCTTCCATGAGAGACCGTAGCCTAAAATCATGGCTTAATCTGGTCTCTGCTCCAAGACTCTATTTGGGTTGACAACTCCTCATGACTTGGCCTAGCATGACACCAGAGACCAGGTTTACATATCTTTAGGCTATGGGAGACAAACTCTACTATAGTAGATTTGTTATTTTATTAGAGAAAACTAAAACCTATTTTTCCCTTAGGTGGTCATTCTGAACAATGAAAAGTATTTAGGGCCAAGTTTCCATGGCTGTCATGTAGAGCAGCATTAATCCCATGTGTTGGCAGTGGCTTTGCTCACCCTGAAGATCCGGGCCATCCAGCAGCTCCTGGCTTCAGTAAGTCATGAGGTGAGTATCATTCAGTATAACAAGCCCCCTGGAGATGTTGGCTTCACAAGCTTGGGTGGCCTAACCCACCATTTTTATTAGGCTTTTTCTGATCCAACTCTCTAAACAAATGTAAGGCTCTTTTGCTATAGTGGGGGTTGTTTTACATTCACTATATTTCCAGTTTCCAGTTTTGAAATGACAAAGTGGTATAGTTTTGCTTAAAAAGTGATCGATAATTATATCACAAAATATTTAACAACAAAACTTTTGATTTAATATATTTTTAAATCTTAATTATCAAATTTAATTTTTAGCAGTCTCTTATGAGAAACCAAAAAAAAAAATTTTTTTTTTTGGTGGTTGCTGTCTATTCAGTCATTCATGGAAGACTTGCTATAGTAGGCTTACAATGAAAATTTATTTGTGCTTTATAAGGGTAGTTGCTCATGGGATGAATCACTCAATCGACTACTGTATATACAATTTTTTTCCCACTGTAGAGGGTTAGGTAACAACTTCTGTGTCTTTATTTGCATTGAATATGCTAGGATCAATTCTTCTATTTATACTGTTATTGTCTTTGGAGATTAAATATTCCAGAATAAGTGTTTAGAGAATATGTTGTGGATTCGTATTGTTGATAATAATATACATATTCTCTCTCCATAGACTTATTCTAGAATCTAATGTCCAAAGACAACTCCACCTTTGCTGGTCCCAAGCCCAGATGAAAAAAGAGGAGGGGGAGCAGTAACAAGCTCACTAAAACCTGGGCTCAGCTGGCCCGACTGATAGTACCCTGTAAGGGCTCCTAATCCTCATGTCAGAGGCGGCCATTTCTTTTGGAGATAAGTCAGCCTGCCACTGAGTAGTGCTCCCAGTCTTAATGACAAAGGCAGACACATTCTACTTCACCCAATCATGATGGCTGTTGAGATAAGAAAAAAGAACATCTCCAAAGACAATAACAGCATAAACAGAAGAATTGATCTACCTCAGCAGTTCCTGTACATTCAATGCAGATAAAGGAATATTGTCTACAGTTGTAAAAATTTTTTTTATATTTAATATAATTTTTAATTTTTATTTTGGTTTTTAAATTTGTGAATGTTGTTGTTTCTTATCCCCTTGTGTAAAGATTACACGAATTCCATGAGTTCATGCTCCTCGAGCTGTTTTATGATGAGCAGCGGCCTCTCCCAAAGGTCCTGTTTAGTGCATCTAATGCAAGCCAAAATGTGTTCTGGAGCTGCAGGTGCCAAGCTACATTTTGGGCAAGTGGGGTAGATTTTGTTGTTATTTTTTATCTTCAATGGCTTGAGATGGCCTGTTCTAAATCTTGTTAGTGTTGTTTGATGCTGGCTATTTCTGAGGTTCAGAGCTCCTCCTGGGTTCACTCCACTGTACCAACTGTGCTTAGGTGGGATCCTCCAGTTCTTGTTTATTTTTGTTTTGGCTACTGTTTCTATTTCTTTAAAAGTAAGTTCATTTTTCTGTGGCAAGGGTTCTTTTGTGCCTTTTTCGCTAGCACATCAGCAGCTTCATTGCCTTCAATGCCAACATGTGAGGGTATCCATTGAAGGTGAATTTTTGAGGGTTTTTGGAAATAGCCAATTAGGTTCCTGCTTACTTTGTCTCTGTGGCGACTGCACTTTGCTTCAGCAAACTGGGACAAAGCTTCAAAACACATACGGGCAGAAAAATGGCGGCCCCATTTTGCCTCTGCAAGCACGTGTTGGGAGAACACTTCACTACGCATGCGCGGGCGTCATCCGGAACTTTCTAGCGGCTGGTTTCTTCCGACACACTTGATCTGGCACTCAGGCGGTAAACAACAAGGCTAAAGCCGACGGCCGTTACTTCAACCGTTGCTTCTTTTCTCTTTATAATTTCTTGCTTTAAATAAATTAATTTTAATTATAATTTTATCAGCAGCCTTTCCACAAGCCACACCAACACACTTCACGCAACAACCATCCTACATCTCTATGTTCCCCTGTGTGACTCAAGTGTTGTATGGCACTTCTAGTATCAGTAAGAAACCAGATATATTGATAATTAGTATTTCTGATGGATTTTAAGGCTTCATAGATGGCTTTAAGTTTTGATCTGAAGACTGAACAAAAATTTGGGTTTCTTCTGTTCATTTTCTCAATGCCATTTGTGGTTTTAATGAGACAGCCACTCCCAGTGTGTCCCAACTCATCTCTGCTACCATCGGTATAGATAGTTATTGCATTTTTAGGAATTTTATTAATTATTTCTAATGATAATTGTTTTAAGTATTCTGGATTTTGGTATTGTTTGTTGGTGGGTTCATTTAAAGTGTCATTAAAAATAACATTTTGTAGTGGTTTGTATGGAGAATTTTTTTCTGCTAAATATTTTATTTCCACTTTATATTTTAAAAATCTATTTCTTTTGGCCAGGTGTAGAGGGCCTTCTTTTTTTAGTCTTAAATTGGATTCCCAATTAAGTATGTACTTGGAAGTTCTGTGTTTGTTTCCATAACTCTTGATTTTATTTATATATTTTGGTAGATTGTAGCTTCTTCTATCCTTTAAGGGCATAATGTCTGCCTCGTAAAGTACAATATCATTAGGGCAGCAATAATTCTAGCTGCACTTAGTTGTATCCTTTCCAGTGTTTTTAGATTTGTTTCAGATGCTGTACCATAGATTTTATATCCATATTCCAAGATAGGTCTCATTAGAGATGTGTAAAGTTAATTTTAAGGTTGTTGCTTCAGCTCCCCACTCTCTTCCTGAAATATATTTCAAGATTTTAGTCGGTCTCTTCCTTTTCTAACAACCCCTTCAATATGTTTACTGGAGTTAATTTCTGGATCCAGGGTGTAGCCAAGATATTTAGGATGTTTATTATATTGTAATTGTTGTTCTTTCAGAATAATTTTTGGTATTATTTTGTATAGTTTCTTATCGGTAGTAAAAAGACAGGTTTCAGATTTTTGGGGGTAAATTCTAATTTATGTTTATTAGCAAATTTTTCTAGGTGGAGAAGAGTCTTGTTCAAATCCCTTTCAGATTTTTTCCAGTTAGTGTTGCTGCTCCATAGAATAATGTCATCAGCGAAAAGTCCAATATTGGTTTTATGTGAAATTTTTTCTTCTATGCCTGCAATAAATAGGGTGAAGAGAGTTGGGCTAAGGACTGATCCTTGTGGTAATCCTTGGTACAATTTGAAGGTTTTAGATAGAGTTTCATTATATTTGACCCTGATGTATCTATTTTTAAGGAAATCATTTATCCAAGTGATAGCTTTTCCATCAATTTTGAAATGCTTGTATAATTTTGTAATTAACTTGCTTTTCCATACTTTATCAAAAGCTTGTGTAAGGTCTAAAAAAGCAGCTATGGTGTGGTTAGTTGGTTTTCTGTTTTGTGCATCTTTTACCTTTTGTGTGAAAAATAAGAGTTGGTCTATTGTCCCATGTCCTTTCCTAAATCCATATTGTTCTTCTGGTAAGATATTTCTTGTGTCGAGGTGGTAGGTAAGTCGTCTGAGTATAAATTTTTCCATTAATTTGCAGCAAATACTTGTGAAGGAGATAGGTTGGTAGTTTTTTGGGTCATCAGCAGATTTGTCAAATCTTTTAATAGGAATTATTGTTGCAGTTTTCCAGTCTTGAGTCAATTTTCCAGTTTTCCAGGAGTTATTGAAAATATCAAGAAGTCTTTCTTTGCCATTTTTGCCCAAGTTTGATATCATTTGGCCATGGATTCCATCTGGCCCAGGAGTCTTGTTTAGGTCAGTGTTTTCTAATGCATAATCTAGCTCTTTCATATTGATTTTTTCATGGAAAATATTATGAGTGCTGGTGACATTTTTACAGTCATGAATAATCTTTCGGGCCTTTTTTTCAACTTTCTTATCTTTTATTTCAAATTTGATTTTACTTCTTATTTGATATGAATTACTTAAAAGAATAGCAGCATTTTTGTCATTAGTTGCTGGGGTACCATGTGTATTCTTAATCATATTTGTGTTTTCAGTTTGTGGCTGGGCTCTCAATTTGTTTTGCCAAATGCCAAAGTTTTGTATTTGGGTTTCTTGGGTTCAGGTTTTCACAAGTTTGTTTCCATTTTTCCCTTTTCATATTTACGTATAATCTTTTTATTTTTGCATTCACAATGTTCAGTTCAGTTCTACAATTTGTTTGGTTTTGGGTGCACCTTTTTTGTAGTTCATTTCTTTTAGTTATAAGTGTTTGAATATCTTTTGCCTGGTGTGTATAATTTGGAATCAATTTCTTAATATTACCTCTTGGTATTGAAACTTTGGCTGCTTTAATAAGTTTTTGAAAGATATCCAATTTTGTTCCAAATTATTCTAGTGGGTGCTTTTCCAAAGTCTTCATTGGTGTTTTTCTGGTAAAGATTCCAATTAGCCCTTTTGAAGTTCCAGAATTTTTCTTTAATTGAGCTGGTTTTGGTCTTGGTGCTAATTTCTATCAAAATAGGCAAATGATCACTTCCATAACTTTTTAATATTTGCCATTTGCATTTGTGGAAAATTTCAGGATAGTAAAAACTTATTATCAAGTGCTTGTGCAGTATTATAGCTGTAGGAATGGTGGGTAGGATTCCCATTATTTAAGCACATGAAGGCATTGTCGTCAAATAAGTTTGAAAGTATTTTGCCTCTTGGGTTTGGTATGGAACATCCCCATATTTGATGTTTGGCATTAAGGTCACCTACAATAATAGTGTTGTCTGTAAGAAATTGAGCCCTTGTTTAATCGTCAATAAGTTTATTGTTTGGTGGGTGATACATATTGAATACTAGTCGAATGACCCGGGCAACGCCCTGGTTTTACCCAATTAAATGTTTTTATTCAAATACTATTCGTTACAATTATAAATTGGAGCCGTGGATGTCACTCTTGTGTAACGTCCCGCTCCAAACTTTACATGTACATTAGGTCAGCTGGTATTACCACCCATTTTCACCGCTAGAGGCGCGAGCGAAAGAGCACATTTGCAAATAACACGATGGATATTCGGGATAGAGACCTGAAATTTTCATTAAGAGTTTTTCCAGATTCTACTTTATATACTGTTGAAAAATCAGTCAGATTAGTTACGTATTGTGGATGTGTATAGTTGACAAACATACATACATACATAGGCTGACTTTTATATATATAGGGATAATAATATAAATGAGTTTTAAAAATTTTAAAAAAGAAAAAAAAAAAATGCATAGGCCGGGAATCGAATCCAGGCCGCCCGCGTGGCAGGCGAGCATTCTACCACTGAACCACCGATGCTTATAAGAAATGGCCCTATTTGGGTATTTATTCCATTCACAAAAGCAAATGATGACATAATTGTTGATGACTCTAATACTTGTATTTATAATTATGTTAGCATAATGAATTAGTCAATATTCCCATGGTCTCCAGCGAAGAGGTGTGAATTGACTTTTTGAAAATATACATAATTATAAAGATAGAAGCTTCTATAGAAATAACTAAAATAAGCCGAAATAGCTCAGTTAGGAGAGCGTTAGACTGAATATCTAAAGGTCCCTGGTTCGATCCCGGGTTTCGGCATCTTTTTTTAATTTTTAAATTTTTACTTACCGTATCTTGACACATGACTTAACATGACAGAATTGTGCATGACGCTGATAACTGTATTAAATATGATACAGCAATATTGTCATCATCATTTTCTGAATAAAAAACAACTACTTTTTTCCCAGAACCTGTCAATTTATTTTTCTTGACTAAAAATCCGAAAAATATATTTTCCAGATTTTTCTCTATGTCCTGTTAAAACACGTTTTACATGTCCATTAGGTCAGCTGATATTACCTCCCATCTTCACCGCTAGAGGCGCTGCTTGCGAGTGAAAGGGCAAATTTGCCACGCAAATTGCAAATAACTTGTATAAATACTTGTATACTTGTGTACATAGACCATAAATCTGTACATAGACAGGAAAAGCACATATATTTTAATAATATAAATAAGTTTTAAAAATGGTAAAAAAAAAAAAAATGCATCGGCCGGGAATCGAACCCGGGGCGCCCGCGTTGCAGGCGAGCATTCTACCACTGAACCAAAAGCAAACGGTGACAGAATTAAGAAAGAATTGTGCATGACGCTGATAACTGTATATATTAATGTTGATGGTTTTGTTTTGACTGAGGTAGACTTTGATACCTTGGGCTTCGAGGTCTGATGTGTTTGGAATATTAATGGCTATGTCTTCATAGTACAAATTCTTGATTAAAAATGCAAGGCCACCCCTTCTTTATTTCTGTCTTTTCTGAGGATATTGTAGTTTTTATATTTGAGAGTGTACTTTTCATTTAATTTGGTTTCCTTTAGGGCTATAATTTGTATCTTTTGTTTTTCAGCTATTTCCATTATTTCTTCTAATTTTTTTTGTTGCTGTTGAAACACAATCCATTTATGTTGCACTGCAAAATGCTCAATTGCTTGGAAACTGCAAAGTGTGAAGTGTGTGGAGACTGTATTATACTTATCGGACAGAACCCTCTACCTAAGTCCTGAATGTGCCCCTGTTTATTCTGCGCGACGGGCGATGCAGCATGCAAAACAACATCTGATCTCATGGAATGGGGTGTAGGGGTGCAGCTTTCGTTGATCATGGCACTATGATCCAGGCACACTTTGGTGAAAGTCTTGACTTTGCCTGTAGTTTGAGGCCGTTCCTAACATGGAAGCAGATGCCTTTGCTGCCGACTCTAACATGAGTACAGACGCAGCTCCTCCGTATCCCTGGAGTGGGACCCTTGCTGAGGTCTATCAACTGGGTCAGTTGAAATCAGGATTTTTAAAGAGGTCTACTCCTCTTCTAACAATGCTGCTGTTGGTCCGCGACTGCTTATTCGTCAGAATTATTCTGCTTGTTTCGCAGCTGGCCTTCATATCTGAAGGTCGTTCCCCTATCCGCCACCTGGGGACGCGCCCTATAGCAGTCAGCTCTGCCAAGGGAATTTGTGAATGTTTTTTTTTTTTGCTTATCCCTAGTACACGTGGTACAGGCCATGATAATCATGGTGGGTAATTAGCGACTGCTTTTTTACTGTAAGCGCACCACATGTCTACACATGTGAAAGCAGTTCGACTTTGCACTTACAAATGTGCCAGAGCCCTGTTTGGTTACTTGCACTCGCTGGTGGGGTTGGACTTTTGCAAGAATCGGGGGGCCATTGGAGCATTTTTTTTTTTTTTTTTAAACAGAAAAAAGTGTCCAATGCGGGGATCGAACCCGGGTCGTAGTGGTCGTAAACCAAACGGTTTAACCAGCCTTCCACCGACCCCCCATTTGTGAATGTAGTGTATATATGTTGTGCATGCCTTTGTGAAGCCATTAGCCTGATGAAATGCTATCATGTGAAAGCTTGCTCTCCCCCATTTTTAAATGAAAAAAAAAAAAAAAAAAACCTTGAAAATATTTGTATTTTTATTTGTTATTCTCAAGTTTAATTATTTTCAATTATACATTATACTATAGTAGATGTGTGTGTGGGCAGATTGTAATATGGAAGCGGATTATGATAGAAATGCTAGGCAAGAGGAACAAGTACCTGAATCTTATTCGACGTAGTGACAGAGAGAGGTTCAATTACCTGGTGAAAGAGCTCGGTATCACCTATAAAGCTCCTACGAGTGTTGAACATTCTCCCCTGCAGAATACCCGCAAGCGAGCCATCAAGGCTCTCATCCTGGAGCACTGCGAAGGCATCAAGCAGCGCAAACTGGACGCCTACAAGGCAAAGTTGGAGAATCAGAAGGCAGACTTCCTGAGGGAGAAGGAAGAGACTGAGCAATGGATTGCTCAGGAAGAACAAATTTTGAGGGAGTACGAAGAACGCAGTAAAAATAGACCGATTTAATAAAGAACACTAATAAATAAGTCTTTACACATGTCCCATTTTTATGTATATTATTAGTATGTCTCATGTAATTTTTTATCTTTTAAACATTTTTTATGTAAACTTTAAAAATAAGATTTGAGAATAATACTAAAAATAACATAAAATTGATCTGGAGTATGATTAGCAAAATTACACAACCCAGCTGTATCACCTATTCCTAATAGTATAAAATAGCAAAATCTAATGTGTAATTTAACGCCACCAAGGAAACGGAATGATCGAATTACACTAATAAAATAGATAACATTTTATTTTCATCATTAACCAGGAATTTATAAAATCTATACAATATATATGTAGAAATATATATATATAACATGGGTAATAAATAACTCCCACTATGTACAGAATGGAATGTAACAAGGCAGCGCCGGACTTTGTAGCCTGCAACACACAGATGTCTTACAATAAATGGTAGATATATGCATGAAGGAATACACAACTTTAAATTACTGTAAGTACATTAATCCAACTTTCCATTCAAATGAATACTAAGACTGTGGCAAAACAAGCACTGAGATGATCAGGAATTTCTGGAAAGATATGGGCAACCAGCCTCATTTTAAAAGAATAATAGAATATTCTACTAACGAATCTTATTAGGGGGTCCAAGATAAGGTTGGATATATTTACCATCTGTTCATCATATGTGATGAAGTTTCTAAATATTTTGCTGTAAATCACATTTAAATTGTTGTGTCAACAAGTAGCTGCCCAGATGGCACACATGACCAAAAGAGCAATTTTTTAATTTTATTTTTTAGATTTATCAGAGAGAAACAGCACCACAGATATCAAGGGTATTAATTGTATTTGACCATTTACCACCATTTCGCTGCGACATGTTAAATACAAGGGTGGATCAATTAAAAAAAACGATGAAAGTTGAAAATAAATAAATTAAAAGTGCAAACTGAAATACAATTTCATTTTTTAATCTTCTACATAACCCCTCCTTTTTCTATACACTTCTTCCAAAGGTCAGGTAGCTCGTAAATTCCCTTTAAAAAATCTTGTGTGTGTGTTGGGCAAGCCATCCATGCACCGCATTTTTAACATCATCATCAGTCTTGAAAGTCATGGCCCATAAAAATCTTTTTAAGCGTCCAAATAAATTATAATCAATCAGGGCTAAATCAGGAGAGTAAGGGGGATGGAGAGATTAGAACTTTATATTTTAATTTATTGATGGTTTCAATGGTGAGATTTGCCACGTGGGGCCGAGCATTATCATGCTGTAGGCAAACACCTTTGCTCAGCAAACCACGCCTTTTGGAATAAATTTTTTTAAAAGGAGCTCAGAATAAACTATGCTATTAACTGTTTGGCCTTTAGGAAGATAATCTTCAAAGATGCATCCTTTACTGTCCCAAAAAATAGTCAAGAGTACTTTTCCAGCAGAAGCTGCTATACTTGGTTTCTTTGGTGTTGGTGAACCCTTGTGATACCAT
This sequence comes from Cordylochernes scorpioides, assembly GCA_030710605.1. Taxonomy (NCBI): domain Eukaryota; kingdom Metazoa; phylum Arthropoda; class Arachnida; order Pseudoscorpiones; family Chernetidae; genus Cordylochernes; species Cordylochernes scorpioides. Next base: position 43,455,433 of record CP092876.1, on the reverse strand, counting down.
TCTGCACTTGATCTTTTAGAGTCAGGAATGTGATGGTGTATCCATGATTCATCGCCAGTCACTATTCTATCAAGAAAACCTTCACCCTCAATTTCATAACGTTCCAAAAGCTCTTTACAAGCGTTAAGACATTTTTCCTTCATTTCCTTTGTGAGCAGCCGAGGCACCCATCTTGTAAAAACTTTTCTGTCCTTTTAATGTTTTGTATTGATTTTTTGGACACTATCATAACAAAGGTTAAGTTTGGCAGAAATAACTCTAATGCTAATGTGACTATTGTTCTGTATCATCTCGTCAATGGCCCAGGTGGTTGCATCATCACTAACCTTGACCGGGGCGCCAGGTCGTGTTGCGTCATCAAAACTTTCTATGCCGCTTTTGAATTTTCTAACCCATTCAAAAATTCGATTTTGACATAAACATTTATCACCATAAATAGGTTTCATTCTGGATTAAATTTCAAATGATTTAGCTCCTTCATGATAAAGAAAACATATTACTGTTCGCATTTTATACTTGGTGCAACTGTTTATTTTGGTCACCATTTTTATTGGAGAAAAAATGTTGTCAGATAGTTTACTTTCTTGAGATTTAAAAAAAAAATATAACAACAGAGTTCAATTTAAATGTGCATACCTATATACATTCGTTTCATTCTTTGTTTTTTTTTTCTCTTAAACTTTAATCATTTTTTATTGATCCACCCTTGTATAACATGCCAGTTATCTTTAGCCCCTCGATCGGAATACATCGTGACGTAATAGTTTTTAACATGTCCTGCCTCAGCTACAGACCCTCCTACAACCAGCCCAATAAGACCCAGAGATTATCAACCTTCCTGGACAGGACCACGAGCCCAGCATTGGTGACCATAGCCTACTAGGTTAGAGCACTGCACAAAATAAACTCACTGAGCCTTACATTCCTGCCTTTGTCTCATCACATGGTGGAGTGCAGTGACGGCCCAGCACCGCAAGCATAAATTTCGGCTACATAGAGGCACGGCTTTACAACCCCAAGGAGGATGATATCAAAGAATACATGGAGGAGTTCAAAACGTGGCTGGCAATATGTAAAAGTCCTGAAAGAAGACTGGATGAAGGCCCTAGTGCAGCAGCTTCCATGTGACGGCAGCAAATTCATCAGGTGCAGGTTGAAACTAGGATATCCAAGGAACAACGGCCGGGTATATAATAGGGGTAACTAACTGAGAAAAATGAAATGGCCTCAGTCGACAGAATCCACGTGAAAGTGCCTAATGAACCTCATAACGGCCCACACAACAGCTGGTGGGTTTTCACCTCTCAAGTCATGAACGGAGGCACTGTGGTAGTTGGCACCAAAAGACTGCCTACTGCTGGTGGCCTCATGGTGTAGCAACCGGAGACCAGAGGAGGCTGAATTCTTTGAGGTGGCGAAATGCCTCGACATACAAACAAATTGGACCGTGGGGGCGGAGATAGGAAATTTCAACATCGGCAGCCACCCCTATGGAAACGACGAGGATGGCAGAAGGTTGTGAACAAGTGTGAGGACAAAAACTACAGCCAAGAATATTTATGCTGCCGAACAGGACACCTAGATGCTTCACATGTTTCCAGGCGGGGCACAAACACTGGGATTGCCAGAAAAGGAGGTCACATGTATTATCTGAGGTTGCTTGTGACACCGACACTAATCACATAATTTTCAAGGTGAAAGGACAATCAGGGGGTAAAGAGAGGCAGACACTAAATAAGGTACCGCTATAAAAATCCATTTCCAAAATAGAGGGTACAGTAATGGAAAATTCTGTTGGACAGGCATAAATATCTTCGGCCTAATTACACATTTGAGTGAGACACTTGTAGGCAAACTAATTTTCGATTCGGGGGCTTAGGCTCACTGCATAGATGAGGGAGTAGCCAACACACTAGGTTGTGCTAAAATGCCATCCAAAGCACTTATACAGAGAATAAGTAGGTCAGCAGTCTTGAACACGTGTGCATACTTAGAAGTCAGCATTGATGGAATCAACATATGTTGCAGGTTCATTATAATTCCGAGAAACGGGGAAAATATTATTTTCAGTACCGCGCGCGCGATATTCTAGCTGACTACCCTTGCAAAGTCATGTTTAGAGGCAAATTGGTAGAATTTTATAGGCCACAAATAGGCACGGACGACGACGTGGTAGAATCAAACGAAGAACGGGAGCTCGAGAAATTAGCCACAATCATAAATGTTTGGAAAAACTGTTGTAGTGCAGAGAATTTTACCTGTTATATAAGCACACATATCAAAATGACAAGTCCGAAAGCTTGAAAATAAAAAGTTGAACAAGAAACTTAGCCCTGGAAGCTTTATTTATTTTATAACGTATCAAAATCGTAGCCCATCTAATAAAAAAAAAAAAAAAAAATTAGTCTTTACAACAATCAAATTTACATATATTCTTCAATGCACAACAAAACAAATAACCTTTCTTAATTAATATACATATTTTCCTTTATATATATATATATATATATATATATATTATATAATCTAAAATACAAATATTTTATTTTTTTTAAAAACATATATTTTATTTTTTCATTCAGTGACTGTTCTGCATTTTTGACCATATATTCAAAACATACCATTTTTTTTTAATTATTATTTTTTTTTGTTGTAAATATGTATATTTAACCCTACCTATCTTTTATTCACGATTATAGAATTCATTATATAAATTCTATATTCCTGTGATATAAATAATTTTATATGTATATTTTTACTTCAAGAGATTCAAAATAAAAATCTGCTTGAAAGGTAAATAATTATCTTTACTTTTCCACGACTGCACCTCTTTTCAACAATCAAACACACAAAAAATTTCTAATCTATAATATATATATGGTAATTTAAACCAACAACCTAATATTGTATAATACTTATAACAAGATTTTCATGTTGTATAATAGAAACACATCTGTAAATTTGATTCGTTATACAATTAATGACATGTGTCATTATTACATCATCATATGTAATGTACTTTGTACAAACTGAGGATAAATAAATAAACTCTGTAATAGATTAAGAGTTGAGCTGAAGCAAGAGATAGAAGTCAGAAACGTCTAAAATCAAGATAGATGGAAGTCCCACATCAAGGTCTAAAGATGGAAACTGCCACGGCACCAGTGTACAATTTCGCCGATCCATGCTCTTGTCACATCTGCTGAAATGGAATACTTCCTCTCTCGACAAAGATATATAAGGCCTCCGCCCTAGCCAAAAATATAGTCACTTCACCATCAGCGGAAGCCCTCGTCGGTTGTCACCAAGGTCCACCTCATCCACCATGTAGACCAGTAAGAACTCTTATCTCCATCTTTCACTCCTAGCTCAACTTTTATCTGTTCACGGAACTTTCCTAGTGCAACTGTGTCATCGTTTTTTGTGTGGACATTCCCAAGCTTTCCACTCTGCCTCGACCACGACTGCCTGTACTCTGTGAGAACTGTTAAAGGTCTCCCAAGGTGCAGAGAGGTACTGGAAAACTCTCCACGCCCTGACTGTCCCTCTCGGTTACTACAGGTTTGTCCCTTTCGGTTACCATACCACATATATATATCAATAAACAAGATGATAAAACCCCAAACAAATATACTGCGTTCTGGATGACTTCGAAATTGCATCACGCTGTAAAACGAGGGTTAAGTTAAAAGGGCCAACAGTAATGGCGGGCATTTTCGAACCTTACCTCGACTGCGTAAGGAAAACGGGGATACTAATACCATCAGTACACGTTTCCGAACCGGTATCTGAAATATTCATTGATATCATTAACACTAGGAATGAACCGGTGTGATTGGTAGGTAATTCGTGTATGTTACGATCCGGTGGGGATATAGCGAATGTTTCTTTCCTAAGTGAACAGGCGGGAGATAGTATGACAACCACGTGCAAATATGAACGGTAAGCTATCGAACGGCGAAAAAATTGACGTGCTAGACGTATTATATAAGAGTCAGGAACTTTTCTCTGTAGAGTGGAATAAGGCGGCAGACATTGAATTTTACCACATTAAATTTAAATCAAACATGGAACCAATTCGACAAAAGCCTATCGCCGTAGTCACAAGGAGCGAAAGATTATAGAGGACCAGGTTAAAGAAATGTGTGAAAAAAGGGGGATTAGGAAATCATCTCTGTGAGCTAGCCCAGTTATTTTGGTTAGAAATTTGAATAGATCCTATGGATTTTGCATTGACTATCGGAAAGTTAACAACGTAACCGAAAAATTCTCGTATCCAGATCATTTAGCGGGAATGATATATTTCTCACACAGATTTTGTTAGTGGTTTTCGGCAGTGCCCGCTAGACAAAACAAGCGAGCCAATTACAGCTTTCACGACAGGCAACGGGTTGTATGAGTTTCAAGTTTTATCGCTCAGTTTAACTGGGACACCGGGTCATTTCGAAAGAATTATAGATACACTTCTAGCTGAACTGAAATGGTCTGCATGCATGGTTTATTTAGATGACATCATCATGTACGGCAAAAACATATGTGAACACAACGAACAGTTAAAAAATGTTCTAGAATATTTCCACTGAGCAGGCTTCTCTCTGAAACCATCAAAATGTAGATCCGCTTACCAAAAGTTACCAATTTTGGGACACGTGGTATCGGAAAATGGCATAGAACTGGCTATAGACAAGATGGAGGCGGTTAGGAATTCCTTATCCTGAAAAATGTTAAGCAGGTTCGTTCATTTCTGGGACTTTGTGGCTATTATTGCCGTTTTATCAGAAATTTTGTAAAGCAACCTGCTGATATTCCTACATATATAAAAGTCAGTGTATGTATGTGTGTTTGTTCCTATGTCGGCTATACATGTCCACAATATGTAACTAATCTGACTGAAATTTTAACAGTATATAGAGTAGAATCTGGAAAAACTTATAGTGAAAATTTCAGGTCTCTATCCCGAATATTCGTCGAGTTATTTGCAAATTGCGTTGCAAATTTGCCCTTTCACTCGCAAGCAGCGCCTCTAGCGGTTGAAGATGGGAAGTAATATCAGCTGACCTAATGTACATGTAAAACGTGTTTTAACAGGACATAGAGAAAAATCTGGAAGAGATATTTTTCGCATTTTTAGGCAAGAAAAATTTAAATTGACAGGTTCTGGGCAAAAAAATAGTTGTTTTTCAGTCAGAAAATGATGATGACGATATTGCTGTATCATGTTTGATTATCAGATACAAAATTATAACGGGGAAATTTTCCAAAAAGCAGAGACCACAGGTGAAACCAGTTCATTTTTTTTGTATATAGGAACAAAATTCTAACAGAAAAACATTCATTCGAGCAGAAGACATAAAGCCAGATCGTCTTTCTATAAAAATATCGCTTCTCAGACACAATGTTTGGAGCGGGACATTTCACAAGAGTGACATCCACGGTGCCAATTCATAATTGTAACGAATAGTATTTGAATAAAAACATTTAATCGGGTAAAACCCGGGCGTTGCCCGGGTCATTCGGCTAGTGTTTAATAAAAAAAGATAAGAAATTCGTCATAGGTCTGGCCGAAACAGTCTTTTGAAACCTTGAAAAAGAAATTGACAGAGGAGCCAATTTTAGTACATTTCAACCCGGAAGCAATAATTGAAATCAATACAGACGCAAGAACCACGTCTAAACATGAGTGTAAATACAGCATCTCAGAAATTTAATGTTTAACTATAGTCTGGGCATTACATAAATTGAGGCCGTACATTTTTGGTAGAAGCTTTAGAATAGTAACCGACCATAACATGTTAACTTGGTTAGCAAATGTGTGCCTTCCATTTTCGAGACTTACGAGTTGGGGCCTAAAACTGATGGAGTACAATTTCAAGATTGTACACAGAGCAAGCAGGAGGAACGTCGCTTCAGATGCATTGTCTCGTAACCCATTCTGCAAAACTGACACAAGGGGCGAGGAAAATTTCAACGAGTTGAAGGCGCTTATACAGTTCTACGAAAACAAACAGAGGAATTACCAGTTTTGTCACAAGATAATAAAAAAATGTCGAGAAATTTCGGCTTTTGATGGCCAAATCCCGGCTAGGCCCACTTAAGAAAACTACTATCCCTAGGATGGAACTTCTTGCTTGTATGTTGGAAGTTAGACTCAGCAGGTACATAACTGAGTCTTTGAATTTGGCTGTGGAACCGGTGTGCAACTGGACAGACTCTACTACAGCACTTTTATGGATCAAGACGAACAGGCTGTGGGGGACCTTTGTAAACAACAGAGTCAAAGAGATATGGAACACTTCAAGTCCGAACAAATGGTTTTATGCACCAGGGAGCTTCAACCCTGCAGACCTTCTTTAAAGAGGTTGAAGTGTACTACAGCTTAAACGCACCAGATGGTGGGAGGGACCTGAATGGCTCAAGCAGCCTCAAGGTCACTGGCCAAAGCAATTATTCCCCTCGGATAAAACTTTGTCAATTTAGAAATATATAGACAAGTATTGGCGACTACTCATGCCAGAACTAAAGTAATGCATGGTTTGAAAGATTTTCAAATTTTACAAAGATTGTCAGAATAAATGCGTGGATCCGGAGGTTCATACAAAATACACTAAAATTGTCCCCATCAGGTATGCAAAGTCTACACCTTTCAGAATTAGAAGATGCTGAAAAGGGAATTTGGAAAACTGTGCAACAGCAAGTTTTTTTCTAGCCGAGGAGATTCGATCAACGGGTTGATGATAACAGAGATGAATATGGATTGATCCGTATAAAGTCCAAGCTTATTGAAAGGGATGATGAATATTCATTTTGTTACCCAATTTTGCTTCCAACAAAACATAATGTCACATGCCTGATAAGAGAATTCCATCTGAGACATTGTCATGCAGTAGTTCAGATCCTTTCTGTAAAACTCTGAAAATTATGGGATCTTAAATTCCTGGCGTAGCATACAAAGTGTCATCTCTCAGTGTGCCAAGTGTAGAATATTTTCATCAAAACCTGTAAAAACTACTCAGATACACTTACCCCTTGATAGAGTGAGAGATGCCACAACTTTTGAAATTCTGTGAGTAGACCTTGCTGGTCCACTTTACTTCAAAAACAAGACCAAGGCGTGGATTGTTCTATTTACCTGTGCTGTCTTCAGAGCTATACACCTGGAACGTGTAACCTCATTAAGTACTGAAGCCTTCATACAAGCTCTGAGAAGATTTATAGCCCGAAGAGGGCGACCAACAGTCATTTATTCTGATAATGGTACCAATTTTGTGGGTGCTAACAATGTTCTCAAGGCTTTAAACTGGAAGAAGATAGTGTTAGACCAAAATCTTCACAAGATAAGTTGGAAGTTCATACTGCGGCATGGTGGGGAGGTTTGTGAAAACGTCTTATTCGCTCCATCAAGGATCTCCTTGTTCGAATTTTGGGCCATTTTTCAGTGTACTATGAAGAGATATCCACTATCCTATGTGATGTAGAAGCTACAATCAACAATCGTCCGTTGACGGAGGACTTGGATAGCTTGATTCCTTTATCATCCTCCATGTTTCTACATGAAATAAAAGACGTGGGAGCTCCAGATCTTGATAAGTTGGATTCGAAGATATTTCAAGCTAGATATCGGCATTGCCAAAGGCTGCGAGAAGCTCTCAGAAGTCACTTTCGGAGTGAATATCTGGGCCAGCTTGTCCAGAAGGCCAATGAGAGGACTCCGAAACTGAGTGTGGGTGATGTGATTATAGTGAAGGTGGAAGACAAGAAGAGACTCCACTGGCCTATGGCAAGAATAGTGGAACTGTTTCCAGGAAGAGATGGACATTCTTGGGTTGGCTTCCTACAATTGAGGAAGAGCATAGTGAGGCTAAGCGAACTCGATGTGGACGCTTGGTCAAGCAACCACAGAGACTTAATTTATAATGCTTAACTCCTTTTATGTACCACATATATATCACTTATCTTAATTCAATGATTTGCTTCCCCAAATTATAGGTGGGAGTATGTTAAATATCCATTAGAGAAAGCAAGTAGCTCGAAAAGACGACCCCATCTAGCAACACGTGGTGGCAGCTGGTGTGGCGTGCGCCTGCGCAGGATCGAGAATATAGCTGTAGCTTGCGGACAAAGGAAAATGGCGGCTGCCAATGTTAACGTTTTTTCCCTATTTTTGTTTGTTCTTTGTCTTTGGTTTATATATATATATAGATGGAAAATTTGCCGGGAGGAAATTAATCCATAGAAGCAATGGGCGCCTCTCCCGTCAAAATAAACGTCAAAACCTGACGCCATCTATTGACCGTCGCCGCAACTAGCGGCCTCGGGTCGGTGACAAAGCCACAACACCAGCTTTGGCAAACTGAGAAGCGTCCACCTAGAGACCATGGTTTCGGGCTAATGGCCCTCGTCAGTCTAGGGCGGACTTTATTCCATGAGATCCACACGGGATCTAATGGAATCTTCACAATCTACCAAAGAGGTGTTTTGCTGGCAATGTGGCTGGGCCAAATCTATGGCTAGAATATAGATGGAAAATTTGCCGGGAGGAAATTAATCCATAGAAGCAATGGGCGCCTCTCCCGTCAAAATAAACGTCAAAACCTGACGCCATCTATTGACCGTCGCCGCAACTAGCGGCCTCGGGTCGGTGACAAAGCCACAACACCAGCTTTGGCAAACTGAGAAGCGTCCACCTAGAGACCATGGTTTCGGGCTAATGGCCCTCGTCAGTCTAGGGCGGACTTTATTCCATGAGATCCACACGGGATCTAATGGAATCTTCACAATCTACCAAAGAGGTGTTTTGCTGGCAATGTGGCTGGGCCAAATAGATGGCGTCAGGTTTTGACGTTTATTTTGACGGGAGAGGCGCCCATTGCTTCTATGGATTAATTTCCTCCCGGCAAATTTTCCATCTATATTCTAGCCATAGATTTGGCCCAGCCACATTGCCAGCAAAACACCTCTTTGGTAGATTGTGAAGATTCCATTAGATCCCGTGTGGATCTCATGGAATAAAGTCCGCCCTAGACTGACGAGGGCCATTAGCCCGAAACCATGGTCTCTAGGTGGACGCTTCTCAGTTTGCCAAAGCTGGTGTTGTGGCTTTGTCACCGACCCGAGGCCGCTAGTTGCGGCGACGGTCAATAGATGGCGTCAGGTTTTGACGTTTATTTTGACGGGAGAGGCGCCCATTGCTTCTATATATATATATGTAAATAAATAAAATTCTCTATCATATATTTTAAATTCAAATTTATATTTTCTATTTGTTATTTTTGTTATTAATGGTGCTGTATTGATTGGCTCTATCTAAAGGCAGTAACTATATTACATACGATATAGGTTAAAAGATAAAATATAAACGGTATAAAGATAAATGGTGGCAGTGCCGGGATGTGGAAAGATAAGTGTGTAAAATTCTAGATATTAATTAAGTCTTGACATCAGAAGTTCAGGAGAAATATATGGAAATCATAAAAGATAATGTGAATTTTAATAGCAGTTGAATTGTTACATATTCTAAATTTCTTTTTTTTTTTTTTTCAAATTAAAATAAGAAGATTTTTAAATTAATAAATAAAATGTGGCCTTGAATACCGGGGGAATAGTTTGCAGCCATTTGTGCTGGGAACAATAAAAATAAAACCTATAAGAGATACCCATTTTTTTTACAACAGAACAAGGTGAAAACCAGAATTTTGATGATTATGTAACAAAATTAAAAAACAAAAGCATGGATTGCAAATTTGGAGACCTTGCGGATTCCTTGGTCAGGGATCGAATTATAATTGGTATTGAAGACAAAGCCTTAAAGGAGAGGATGCTGAAAAATTCAGATCTTTCTTTATAAAAAATTATAGACTTGGGAAGAGCTACTGAGACTTCTAAAGAACAAGTAAAAAATATAACTAGAGAAGATGTTGATATACACACAGGGTAAATATATAAAAAGAATTTTAAATTTCCAGTTGGTAAGAAAACCTAATGTATCTAAGGGCCATTATCATAGTGCAAAGGATTGCCATAAATGTGGTTCCAAACAACTGTATAGTAAGTGTTTTGCATATGGGAAAATAAGCAAACTATGTAGAAATCAATTATGCTAAAATGTGCAGAAACAAGGTGGATATGTTGGAGAGGAGAGTTGAAGAGGACCAAATATGGTTTCAATATTTAACCGTGGAGAATATTACTGAGTAGACTCAAGTAATCTCTCTGTAGAGAATAATTCAGTTAATTTTAAATTAGACACAGGTGAATATCCTGCCAGTGGATACCACAACAAATTGGCAAAATAAACCCTGCATATATCCAACTGGGATTGCAATTTATTCATATACAGGAGAAAAGTACCAATAAGGGGCAAATGCATGGCTAGATGTACCTCTGGGAAAAACCTGAAATCCTTGAATTTCTAGTTGTTGATTTGCTAACTCCGCCAATTTTGGGGTTGTCAGCGTGTAAAAAATTAGAGCTATCAAAAATAGTCGTAGGAACAGGACCCTACTATGACAAATATAGGGGATGCTTTGCCTAAAAAGATAATAGAGTCTTACAGATATGTCTTTGATGAGGAGATTGGAACACTCCCTGGAGAGCATTCTGTGATCCTGAGGGAAGATGCACATCCAAGAATTCAGTTGGCGCGCTGAATTCCGTTTGCACTGAAAAAAAAACGGTTGAAATGGAGCTAAAATCGCTGGAAGAACAAAATATAATCTCAAAAGTAGACCAACCAGCAGAGTGGGCACACCTGGTGGTCATTAAGAAACCAAATGGAAAGGTTCGGATCTGTATGGACCCTAGAGAGCTAAATCCATAGATTAGAATGGAATATCATCAACTTCCTGACCCAGAAAACATGCATCATTGCTGAAATCACAAAATCACCCATCTATAGTACTTGATGCTAATGATAAGGCACAATTTGGATTATAGATTATAAACACAAGGTAATAAGGCCAAATAAATAAATAGTGTGTGACGTTTCGGTAATAGCGTTGTTACCATCTTCATACAAAAGTACTGAATGAGAAATTTTACCACAGCATGCTTTAAATAGTTACTGTTATCAAGTGTGTAAACAATATAACAGATAAGAAGAAGATAGTTATCTGAGAGACACAGAATATTATTCTTAGAATTAAAAGTGGAAAAAAACCTTTTTTTTAGATATAATTGAAAGCATATCTATAAATATAATTTATATTTCTTCTTTCTTCTATTCTGTTAATTGTAGCACATTTCCTTTAGATGAAAAAGGCTTCTTTGAATTGTCTCTTAAAATAATTTTTCTCATGATCTAGTATCTTTGTTTCTTTTAGGTTAAAATTATTATGCCCTGTGATTCTGCACTTGTAGAACATAGAAAAATCACAGGGCATAATAATTTCAACCTAAAAGAAACAAAGAAACTAGATTATGAGAAAAAATATTTTAAGAGACAATTCAAAGAAGCCTTTTTCATCCAAAAGAAATGTGCTACAATTAACATAATAGAAGAAAGAGGCGCATTGGAACGCCATGAAACTTTGGGAAGTTATTTAGTATAGTACTGGGAAGGTTTCTAGCAAATAAAATTTTTGAAATAACTTTTCGCTTTAAAATAATCAAGATAAATATTCTAATTTATCTGTTATAATTCAACAATCTGCTCTAAATATTATCATGATGATACGATGATTTTGTAATGTAGAAAATTAGGAAAGACAAAATTCAGGATGACACGGCAATTTATTTGAGACAAGAATAATGATACAATTCCAAGGCAAGATACTATTCCTTTAACTTCCAATTACCGAGGGAACCAATTAATATTGATTTTATTCAACTTATCGAGTATTTTTCAAGGGACCGGGAAAAAATGTTCACTTTATCGAGAGATTCGTTAGACAAACCTTTACTCGGGTAAAACCCGGGCGAAGCCGGGTACGTCCGCTAGTTCTATGAATAATATTCTGTGTCTCTCAGATAACTATCTTATTCTTATCTGTCATCTTGTTTACACACTTGATAACAATAACTATTTAAAGCATGCTGTGGTAAAATTTCTCATTCAGTACTTTTGTCTGAAGATGGTAACAACGCTGTTACCGAAAGTCACACACTATTTATTTATTTGGATTTGTCTTATTACCTTGTGTTTACTTGATGCTAAGTAAAGCTTTTTGGCAAATGAAGTTAGACGAAAAGTCATCCAGCCTTTTAACAATGGCTACAGGAGCGCTAGCCACAATAGATGCGCTAGACAATTTTTGACTATTCAATATACAGTGGTACCTCGACATACGAGTTTAATTCGTTCCGCAACCTTGCTCGTATCTTGAATTACTCGTATCTCGAAGAAAATTTCCCCATACAAAATAATTGAACTACCATTAATCTGTTTCAACCTCCAAAATGTCACCCCAGTTATTTTTGTTACATGGTTTTAAATAATAAAAACGTATTTATAAATATTAAATATTTATTGCACAAAAACAAAAAAAGAATGTAAAGAAATTATTTAGATATCCTCACTGGTCTTTGCCTTTTTCGCTACATTTTTCTCGCTTTCACCTGTAGGCCGTTTAGAAAAAAACATATCCAAGGACGTTTGTTTCTTTCTCCCTCTCAGAATGTTCGGAAGCACGCTGCTAACTGATCGTTATGGTGCGACTGCGTGTTACTACCTGTTGTGTTTTAACTTTAAAAGCACACAAAAATATAATAAACTTGAATTTGTTTATTCAAGTCTCAAAAGACAAAGCTTTGCATATAGAGAGAGAGAGAGAGAGAGAGAGAGAGAGAGAGAACAAATAATAATGAAGAAGAAGAAAGAAACATTTTAGGAAAAGCTAAAACAAAACAAAAGTACTGGTCAAAAAGAAACATTTAAAATCACATATTAATATCTTCAACACTACCGAACCGAATTCGTATCTCGAATATCGCTCGTAACTAAAAGCAAAAATCACTTGCTCGTCGGCTCGTATCTCAAAAAACTCGTATGTTGGGGCGCTCATATGTCGAGGTACCACTGTATTTTATTGACACTCTTAGTCAATTGTTACAAAAATAAAAGATAGATTAATTAGAAGCACTAGAGGATTCCAGCTACAAGAGAAGCGCTAGAAGATTCCAGCCACAATAGAAATGCTAGAGGATTCCAGCCACAATAGAAGTGCTAGATGAGATCCAACCAGCCTCGATCAAACATCGTTTAGAACACAATACAGGTTGATCAATTGGCATTCCACTTTGGAGAAAGCCTAAATCGGGTTGATCAATTGGTATTCTACTTTACCAGTGTTCACCGAGAGGAGGCCCAGACCAACCCGTCCCAAGGGAATGCCTGATGTTTCACTTCAGACAAAGCCAGGAAGAACCAACTCTCAGGAAGTCCAGGACACTGAACAAGGAGCGGTGCGGAGTCTGCCCTCAGGAGTCCTGCGAACTCAGATAACTCCACAGAACAGAGTTCACCTTTGGCCCAGAAATCATCTAGTTTGGCAATCATTGCCCAATTTGATCCGACTACCTCTACTAATCTGAGTCCAGTGGCCAAGGGGAAACTGGAGAATTCCCTCGCCTGAACCTCAGTCCTAAAGAGTCAGCCCTATCCACTTCCGTAGGAAACTCCATTGAGGGAAGCAGTACATACAACATTAGAAGTGGACGTGTGGTGAAGACACCAAAAAGATACGACCCCAGACTTTAATTAAAAGGGGAACATGTTGTATATAGTAATAATCTGTATACATGTGAATATATATATATATCCGGCAACACTGTAAACAATTGAGTGATAATAAATATGTAATTCATTTGTATTGATTGGCTCTATCTAAAGGCAGTAACGATATTAAATAGGATATAGGTTAGAAGATAAAATAGAAACTGTATAAAGACACAAATAGTACTCCACAGATAATGAAAGTAGCACAAAAGGTACCAGAGGCGGGTCACATGGGCGGGGCTAAAACAATTCACCATATTAAACAACGGTTTAATTGGAAAGGTCTCTATGAGGACGTGCAGAGATATATAGCCTTTCTTGTAGAACATGGCAAGCATTCAAAACGCCAAAGTTCAAACCGGCAACGCCGCTAGAACCACTACCATCCACAAAGGATGTATGGAAACGTGTAGGTGTAGATTTTCAAGGACCGTCTAATAAATAAAAAAATAATTGGCAGAAGGGTATGAACACATTTTCACAATTGTGGATCACTTTACACCTTAGTGATTCCAGTTATGTACAACCAAGCATAAAACTTGTTGTATGTTTTCAGTACACCTAAATGTATAATTTCAGATCAAGGGAAAGTATTTGACTCAGGCAAGTTCAGAGACTGTTGTATGTGATCATCTTGTTTATTGATAAAGGAAAATATGTATATTGTTTGGGAAAGGTTAATTTGTTTTGTTGTGCATTGAATGTATGTGAATTTAATTGTAGACAATTTTTTTTTTTAGTGGAAAACGTTTTGAATACTTTGATATGTGTGTATATAGATATATTTTTCACTTTTATTTTTCTGTAACTTTGATAAATTAATATTTTGTGAAATAAAATAAAAATATGTCTTTTCTTGCTCATATATAAAAAGCTTCAAGGGGTGACTATTCTCTGCACTACAATAGAGACTTTATCCGAATTTACGGAATAAAACACATAATGGCATTAATAGCACATCCACAAACTAACGGATTTGTGAGATTCTTAACGGAATAATAGAAAATAGTATCAGATCGTATCTTGCAGATGACCATGCAAAATGGTCGAAGTTTGTGAAATCAGCAATGTTCGCGTCTATTGGCCAGTCCAATCATCGATGAAAGTTACACCTCATAGAATGGTCTTTGGCAGAGAACCAAGGATGTCACTAGACGTAGGTTTACAGACAATGGACAAAAAAACACACACTGATAAAAACATTCAACAAGTACGTAACGGACCGCATTCTAGAAAACAAATGCCTCAAGGACCCGGCCAGTAAAAATTACAAAGACCGGATTATGATGAACAAATGCCACTTTGATATAAAACATAATTTGATATAAAAACATTTTTGTATGTTTGAAGTTGGGGACTTAGTGCTGCTAGAATCTTCATGAAGGAAACCGGGCAAAACGGAAAAATTACTTTTAAAGCATGTGAGACCATACGAGATTACTGACCAAAAAAAATAAACCACACATAGGTTACAACCATTGGATGGATGAAACGAAAATAGTAGGCACTAGAGCACTTTAGCACATATGTCCAGACTTGAACAATTCATAGAGAGAGATAACGATGATTTGAGGGACGAGTCCAAGATAAGAGGAGGGTGGTGTTGTGTGTCACAAGTAGCCAACTGGATGGTACACATGATCATAAGAACTAATTATTTTTGTTCTTTTATTTATTTATTCATTTTTAGATTTATCAGAGAGAAACGCCACCACAGAGATCACGGGTGTTAATTGAATTTGACCATTGTCCACCGTTTCGCGGCAACATGTTAACGTGCCAGTTATCTTTAGCTCCTCAATCGGAATACACCATGACATAATTGTTTTTAACATGTCCTGCCTCAGCTACAGACCCTCCTACAACCGACCTGCCAGAACTTAACGACCTTCCTGGACCATGAGCCCAGCATTGGACCGGGGTTTGGTGACCATAGCCCACCAGTTTAGAGCGCTGCACCAAATAGACCCACTGAGCCTTACATCCCCGCCTCATCAATATATTATCATAGTTGTTATTATCATCATCTCAGCATCAGAAATGGACAAAAGGCAGGCACCACAGATGGTAGACAGGCAGGTAGTATTATCATGTTAGAACTAACCTCTGTTACTCTAGTCCATACAATTGGCCATTACCCACTGTGTCATGCTAACTAGTGCTGGTCAGGTGCCCAGTAACTGATGAAGATCAGAGGTTTATTATTTCTCACATTGACTTGCCTTCTTAACCCTATATAAGTGGCGTTACAAATTGGTAAAGTTTTAAAATAAGGCCAACAACAAATACAATTCTTTGGAAAATGATTCAATGAACTAACATTATAAATTTATAACACTAGTTTCACACAGTGTATGAATGTGCTGCCACCATTTTTTGTAATTTTATGTGGTCTTGATTCTAAATATAATGTGCATGGTCAATAAAAAAACAAATAAAAAAATACAAAAATAAATTGGTCTATATAAGGTTAAAGTAAGGTGGAGTTGTCAAAATGTTCTGTCAATCTGAATTCTATTACAAGAGATATTATTGTGACAATGGTCACACTACTACCATATCACCACATACACTCTAATTACAGTGTAACATCTCTTCAATTCAAAGTTTACTAGAAATCACCAGGAAGCATATATCCCATGGAACAAAGTTGAATTAAAGAGGTGAAGTTTGCTCAACACTTGATGGTTTAATGGTTCATCTTCAAGTAGCAAATGATTCTAGCACATATAGAATTTTTACTCTCTATAATTGCACAATTCTCACCAGCAAATAAGAAACCTTCATAAGTTATGTACTGGCACTTTAAGGATGAGTCAACCCTACAATAGTGCTACTAGAAAGCCCAAGAAAAGAAGATATTTGGCTGGGGGAAGGAAGAAAGCAACATGGAATCGTGAACCAAAGTGTAGTAGACTAACAGTGAACTGGCTGAAGTGAACTTACTATAGGCAAGTCATGGCAGGAGGCCTGGCATAGGCCTTAGGGATGAATCCATATTTTCGGGTCTTGGCATGGAAGGCCCAGAGCCATCCGTCTACTGTCTGATTGGCCAGATCTGCATAGACCCAGTCCCCACGGCGGACTGTGAGGTCGTCGGGGGCTTGGGCTTTGTAGTCGTACAGCATTACCAGCTCACTGCCTCCACCGCTGTTATCTGCAGGGGGAGGTGGGTCAGCTTCTGCACCGTGGTGGTGATGGTGGTACTTGGTGCTGGGCCCTGACACTGGATTCCCAGCCCCACTCAGCTCCAGCCCTGGTACAACATTGTAGTACACTTCAGGGATACAAATATTTTTCCATAGAGAATTTGTTGTTACAATATCAAATACAGTCGATCCTTCTCATTATAGCAATATCACTTGGGATCCAGACTTTATGTTGTTATAACCATGGTTAAAACACTTGAGACATATGAGGTTATAACCAAGTTACTGTTTAAAAAAGGTGTGCTGTATGTAAATACTAGGAGTAGCGTTGCCATCTGGTAGATAATGTAACAAAGTTTACTTATTTATTGACCCATTTTAATATCTCTTTAGAAATTTACAGGATTACTTATATATAACTATACTTATAATTCGACCATTTTTTCATGTCCTGACCTGCAGCCTATCAAATAACCAACTTTAATTCTACACCTATGATAATTCGAACATTTTAAAAATGTCATATATCTCTCTCAATAATAAATATTTATTGTTTAAATGAAACTTTATTGTTAAATAGGTATTATTGCTGGGCGTATCGGCAATCCCTCCATAGTCAGCGCATGTGCATCTTACTTTCAAGCAGTTAGCACGCAACTTTAGGGTCAGTGCAAATGATGCTGGTGGAGTATTTATTGTGCGCGACACCAGTTTTCAATTTCCTGTGTAAAGTTTCAGGCATCGCACAGCTGCAGCGGTTTGATGATGGTTGAAATATCATTGGTTGAATTAATGTTGGTTATTTGATAAAAGCTGTAGGTCAGGGCGTGAAAAAAAGTCAAATTATTGCAAGTGTCAGAATATTGTTGGTCAAATTAAAGAGATTAGACTATATCTATATATATAAAAATGAATGTTTGTATGTTTGTTTGTATGTCCGGTATACAAATTCACAGTAGTTCACTAATTAAAACCAAAATTTCCAAAAATAGGTAAAAAAATACGGGGAAGACGATAGACTATTTAAAAATATATATAAATCAATTATTAAAACTATATATTTTTAGTCAGAAAATGATGATGACGATATTGCTGTATCATGTTTGATTATCAGATACAAAATTATATTGGGAAAAATTCCAAAAAGCAGAGACCACGGGTGAAACCAGTTTATTATTTTGTACGCAGGAACAAAATTCTAACAGAAAAACATTCATTCGAGCAGAAAACAAAAGCCAGATCATCTTTCTATAAAAATATCGCTTCTCAGACACAAAGTTTGGAGCGGGACGTTTCACAAGAGTGACATCCACGGCGCCAATTTATAATTGTAACAAATAGTATTTGAAAATCAAAATACAGTAAAACCCCTCTATAGTGAACCCCAATGGGACAGAGCTTTTGGTTCACTATAGCCACGGTTCACTATAGCCACGGTTTGGCTATTTTTTTTTTTTACTTTTCAAAATGTTTAGGCCATATAATTAAAAAAACAGCCATACACAAAAGAAGAGGCTGCCTCTTAATAGTGGTCACTTTATTTTAATTCCCTTAATTGACCAATTTCGTTATATTAATACTAAATAATAATAGAAATCATTAGATGATAGGTTCTTCTTATCATTAACATACATGTACCTCTATGTCTAAGTTAAAAATCAAGACAAATCCTAGGCAAAGTTTTATTAAATATATATTCAAAGATATGAAATGATTTTAAAACATCATTATCAAATTATATAATACAATTTTTACTTGAAAAAAATGGCTCTAATACTTTGTTGTTTCAAAGCATTTTTCCAAGCATTGCACCATTCAAATAAAGTTAGTGTTTTTGTTCCATTTCATGTTTCCCCATATTCTTCTAGATCTAGATTTTTTTTTTAACCTGTCATGCAAAACATTGCTGACTTTAAAATCATCATAGTTAATGGCATAAAAATAATTTTTGTTTCATCACGGGACCGTTTATTTGGACTTTTTTTTTTTGCCTTAAAACGTACGATCGCGATCGCGGCAAAAGTTGAGGTTGATTCCTCTTTGTAACAATTTTTAATAACTTTATATTTTATCTTTTATAATAGAAAATTTATATTTTCTTATTTTAATATGTTCTTAACATTTTGCCTATGTTGTTTCACTTTGAAAAGTTCTGAAAATGGCCTTTTTTTTATTTAAGAAATAACGCTTTTGTTTTTAAAATGCCTTTGTTTTCTTCATTTTGGAAGCCATTTGCATTTTTTATATTTCAAATTTAATGGATGCAAAAATATTCTATTTAATAAAAAGTATAATGTGTAAAAATTTATACAACATACAGCAAAAATAAAGTGCAAAAATCAAACAAACAATGCCGCTAAATTTATTGTTTAGAAATCGCGATCCGCGAGCTGAAACATGCTCAAAATTTTGTTTTTTATTTTTTTTTTAATTACAATTCTAAGTTCGTTATAAGCATAGTATTTTTAATAGATTTTATCATTTTGGGACCCGAAATAGGTTCGTTATAGGGGTAGTTCGTTATTCTAAAAATCGCAAAGTTTGTAATAACGATGGTATTTTCAAAGGAATGGAATTGGGAATCGGCGTGAATTCGTTATAAGGGAAGGTTCGTTATATCCAGGGTTCGTATTAGCGGGGTTTTACTGTAATATAATTTTCAAATATCGCTGTGAAAATTTACATTTATTTTTATATTTTAAAAACACACAAAGTTTGGAGCGGGACGTTTCACAGAAGTGACATCCATGGTGCCAATTTATAATTGTAACGAATAGTATTTGAATAAAAACATTTAATCGGGTAAAACCCGGGCGTTGCCCGGGTCATTCGGCTAGTATATTATATAATTCAAAAATATTATTCTATTTTATTTTATTTATAACTAATTATGAAAAATTTGTATCTTTATTTTTAAAATGCCAATTTAAAAAAAATAAGAACATTATCTGTAAATAATTGTTCTTTTATTTTATCATTCACAATAATATAGGATTAAATTAACAAATTCTATTTAAGTACAGAGTCAAATCTCTTTAATTCAACACCCCAAGGGATCCGAGCTTTCAGTTGAATTAAAGTTATTCAGATGATTAGCTAATCATATAACTTGCTAAAATAATATTTTTTTAAAATAGCTTTGTAATATAAATTAATGATATTAATTGAAACCATTGTGTGTGTACTTTTTGTATTTATTTTTTTATTTTCATGATTAAATTTTAGTATCAGGGACAAAATGGCATTAATACATATTTTTGAAACATAAATTATTTCAAATAATATTTTATTCTAATTGAAGAATATAGCAGTTGAAAGTGAATAAATATGGAAAATAAAAAGAAAATTTAAAAATATTATTTAAAAAGAATCATGAAGATTGGTTTTGTGTTTAAACCTTTTATAATAACAACAAGGAAATGAGATATTGAAATAAAATGTTATCATAATCATTGTGGCTACATTTTATAAGAATTATTTATTTTGTGACGGTGTTTTGACCCACCGCCAATTTTGAGCATCCCTTTCAACCAACACCACCTCGGCCGGCCGGGTACGCTAATCGGCGCATGCGCGGCGGCGGTGACATGGTAAGCACGGGGAAGGAAACCATTGTTTTGACGCCTCCACGAGGGAACGGCCATTTTCATCAAACCTTTTTAAACTCTTTACTAGATTTTAATTTGTAACAATAATAATTAACATTGATATTTATTTTTATATTTTATCTGTAATAATTAAAATACCTTGGAATGAATAATTGAATCATTTCTTCAAAACCAGACAAACCACCACAATTTAAAAGCAAATTATTTGTGAATTTTAAAATAACTAAACTATCTCAATGCTGAAATTTTAAAAGAAAATAATATTATTAATTAGCGCAGGATGCCTAAATTCCTGTGGAAAAAAAAAATATATATATAATAACATTCGCGACATTGCGCAATGGCACTGCAAAGTGAAACTTAAACAGACACCAAAAGTCCGCAGGCGCGATCCTATCGGCGCCCGCCGATCGTCGCCGCTTGCCACCACCATATACCTTTTTAGCGGTAAAGTTGTATGTAAAAAAACATTCAACTGTCGAAATTCGAATTTTAAAATGGCCGAACTATCGGAAGTGCCCTATTATCGATATTGTCGAATTACGGTTTGTTATTTGATAGGTCGGGACATCTAAACATGGTGGAATTATCATATAGTGTCGAATTGCCGTGTGTCAAATTAACAAGGTTATACTGTATATTGATGAATATTTTTTCAATTTTTTTACCACAACTTCACCTACAATGGAAACTTCCAAAAAAATCAATTATTTTCACAAATATCATAACATACAGTAAAACCCCGCTAATACGAACCCTGGATATAACGAACCTTCCCTTATAACGAACCCACGCCGATTCCCAATTCCATTCCATTGAAAATACCATCGTTATAACGAACTCTGCAATTTTTAGAATAACGAACTACCCCTATAACGAACCTATTTTCGGTCCCAAAATAATAAAATCTATTTAAAATACTATGCTTATAACGAACTTAGAATTGTAATTAAAAAAAAATTAAAACTACCAAATTTTGAGCATGTTTTTCAGCTCGCGGATCGCGATTTAAAAACAATAAATTTAGCGGCATTGTTTGTTTTGAATTTTGCACTTTATTTTTGCTGTATGTTGTATAAATTTTAACACATTATACTTTTTATTAAATAGAATATATTTGCATCCATTAAATTTGAAATATAAAAATACAAATGGCTTCCAAAATGAAGAAAACAAAAGCATTTTAAAAACAAAAGCGTTATTTCTTAAAAAAAAAAAGGCCATTTTCAGAACTTTTCAAAGTGAAACAACACAGGCAAAATGTTAAGAACATATTAAAATAAGATAATATATCTTTTCTATTATAAAAGATAAAATATAAAGCTGTTAAAAATTGTTACAAAGAGGAATCAACCTCAACTTTTGCCGCGATCGCGATCATACGTTTTAGGGCTAAAAAAAAAAAAAAATCCAAATAAATGGTCCCGTGATGAAACAAAAACTATTTTTATGCCATTAACTATGGTGATTTTAAAGGCAGCAATGTTTTGCATGACAGGTTAAAAAAAAAAAAAAACGAAATCTAGACCTAGAAGAATATGTGGGAAATTGAATTGGAAGAAAAACACTAACTATATTTGAATGGTGCAATGCTTGAAGAATGCTTTGAAGCAACAAGGTGTTAGAGCCATTTTTCCAAGTAAACAATGTTGTTACGACTACTAAAGTAGTCAACTTTGTTTTATGCAAATATGTTTAACTTAAAACTAGGATAAAAAAAAGGAATGTAAATTTCTTTGTTGTATAAATTGACCGTGTTTTTTAATAAAAATGAGTTCTGGATAAGATATTGAACGTCTGGCATTCGTTCTTCAAGCCTCTTCCCTTGGTGATAAGTAGCTGGACTTTGGGGCACTGTGTCGTCTCTCGGGGTAAAGAGAGACACCATTCTATATTGAGAAGGCCTAAATATTTGTGGCGAGCCTGCCAGGATAAGAAGATTCCAGGATCAGAAGATACCAGGATTCCAGGATGGAGACTCAAAAGGACTCAATGAATTTGAAAATATTAAAGGGATATAGAACTCCAAGGAGAAATATCTTCACTAAGGAAATTAACGAAGCTCTAGAAGAGCTAAAGGGAGTCTCCCCTGATGAGTGCCTCTTGATGAAAAAGAAAGAGTTCATCGTCCAGTGTTACCAGCAAATTAAGGAAATTGATGGAAAAATAGAGATGAATATGATTGGTGCAGAGGAATATGACGAAGAGGCTGTAATGAAGGAACTGGAGTCCACTGCGCATTACGAAGAAATGTACATTGACGTACTGATAGATATAGATAGGATCCTAAAATCTCAAGTTGAGAAAAATTCAGTTGTAGAAACGGAAGAAAGTCATAAGACTGAAGTTGAGAAAAAGTCTGTTGTTGAGGAAAGTGAAAAATCTCAAGTTAAGAAAAATTCAGTTGTAGAAACGGAAGAAAGTCATAAGACTGAAGTTGAGAAAAAGTCTGTTGTTGTGAAAAGTGAAAAATCTCAAGTTGAGAAAAATTCAGTTGTAGAAACGGAAGAAAGTCATAAGACTGAAGTTGAGAAAAAGTCTGTTGTTGAGGAAGCTGAAAAATCTCAAGTTGAGAAAAATTCAGTTGTAGAAACGGAAGAAAGTCATAAGACTGAAGTTGAGAAAAGGTCTGTTGTTGAAGAAAGTAAAAAATCTCAAGTTGAGAAAAATTCAGTTGTAGAAACGGAAGAAAGTCATAAGACTGAAGTTGAGAAAAAATCTTTTGTTGAGGAAAGTGAAAAATCTCAAGTTGAGAAAAATTCATTTGTAGAAACGGAAGAAAGTCATAAGACTGAAGTTGAGAAAAAATATTTTGTTGAGGAAAGTGAAAAATCTCAAGTTGAGAAAAATTCAGTTGTAGAAACGGAAGAAAGTGAAAAGGCTCAATTTGAGAAAAAGTCTGTTGTTGAGGAAACTAAAGTCAGCAAGGCAAGTGATGAATATACATTAAAAATGGACTTTAATAAGGGAGAGTTGGAGCAAGTAGAAAATGCTAATGAAAAAGGTGAAGATGCATATTTAAAGAATAAAGAAGATTCGGAAGCTGAAACCAAGGGCAATAGAGTAAAGGATTCTAAAACTGCAATTAAAGGTTATGAATCGGTGAACAATTCTAAAGCGGTAGCTGAAGGCGCTGATCAAGTGGAGATTTCAGATGATGAAACTGAATCGATTGATGATGTTGAGGAAAGAGTTGTCAAAGTTCCAGCATCGAGGAAATTGGTGGAAGCAAGACAAACTGGAGATACGGAATCTAAAATAAAGGATAATTATAAAGAAACAGAATCCCAAGATTTGAAATCCATAAATAAATCTGATTATGCAGAGAATAAGGACGATAAATACAACGAGGGAAAAGATCATGATAGAAATGAAGCGAAAAATATAGATGAAGAACAAGGTACTGATTTAAAGGTGGAAGAAGAAAAGCTCGATGCAGAACAAGGTACTGATTCAAAGGTGGAAGAAAAAATTACTGATCCAAAAGATTGGTTGATTGAAGGGCTCGTCGAAAGAGTCAATGAAAATCCACCTGAAGTAAAAGGATACTATTTTCCTGATCGCCCTGTATTTAAGTGTGAATCCAAAACGACGCCTATACAGCCAGTATTTGACGACGCTTCCTGTCGAGGACACAACAGACTCTCCTTGAAACGGTATTTAAAAAAGGGACCCTATCTACTGCAAAGAATCCCTCAAATAAGGATAAAATTTCGGGAAAATAAGTTTGGAGTTTTGGCAGACACGAGAAGATATTTCCGGATGATCGCCATTAAGGAGAATGATCGGGACTACCTCAGATTTCTTTGGAAGAGGAGGATGGATAACTGATGGTTTTGGGCGGGAAAATGTTTTTTTTGATGATTTTGATCATGTACCCCGTACCTCTAAAATCTGGAGGAAAAATTTTCCGGCCCAGAAGATTGTGAAAATGTGTGTATTTTTTCACTCATTTCTTCTGTTGAACTCCTGTTCAACAGCGGGGGGAGTATGTTACGACTACTAAAGTAGTCAACTTTGTTTTATGCAAATATGTTTAACTTAAAACTAGGATAAAAAAAGTATGTAAATCTCTTTGTTGTACAAATTGTTATGTAAATTTCTTTGTTGGATAAATTGTTATGTAAATTTCTTTGTTGTATAAATTGTTATGTAAATTTCTTTGTTGTATAAATTGACCGTGTTTTTTTAATAAAAATGAGTTCTGGATAAGATATTGAACGTCTGGCATTCGTTCTTCAAGCCTCTTCCCTTGGTGATAAGTAGCTGGACAAGTAGCTGGACTTTGGGGCACTGGGTCGTCTCTCGGGGTAAAGAGAGACACCGTTCTATATTGAGAAGGCCTCAATAAATGTATTATATAATGTGATAATGATGTTTTAAAATCATTTTATATCTTTGAATATATATTTAACACTTAAAGCCCGACGGACGTATATTTACGTCCCGCCGGGCTTTAAGTGTTAATAAAACTTTGCCTAGGATTTGTCTTGATTTTTAAATTAGACATAGAGGTACATGTATGTTAATGATAAGAATAACCTATCAACTAATGATTTCTATTATTATTCAGTATTAATGTAAGGAAATTGGTCAATTAAGGGAATTAAAATAAAGTGACCACTATTAAGAGGAAGTCTCTTCTTGTGTGTATGGCTGTCTTTTAATTATACGGTCTAAAATTTTTGAAAAGTAAAAAAAAATAGCCAAACCGTGGCTATAGTGAACCGTGGCTATAGTGAACCAAAAGCTCTGTCCCATTGGGGTTCACTATAGAGGGGTTTTACTGTATATTAGTAAACCTTCAAATTGAACCCCCCCAAGGATCAGAGCTTTCAGTTGAATTAAAGTCAGTTAGAAAATTTGATCATCATCTAACTAATGGTTTTGTAATATTAATTATCTTCAGTAAAAAACTCTGTTAACAAAATAAATTATATTAAAAACACAAGGTAATAAGCACCTTGTGTTTCTAATCTATAATCCAAATTGTGTTTTACATTTAAATTATAGTAATGATTCATTAGTGTGCCATCTGTTATAAAAAATGTAAATTATTTTTAATGCGTGATTCTTTTCGAATTAAAACAATTTACTACACCTTGAACATTTAAAAAATATTACAGTCTAATTTCTTGTGAATTAAAGTGTTGTATTGTTATTATTTATCCCTAGTACACACGCACCTGGTACAGGCCATAATAGTCATGGTGGGTAATATTTGGCGACTGCTTTTACTGTAAGTGCACCACTTGTCTATAGATTTGCATTTAGAAAGCTTTTACACTTACAAATATGACAGAGCCCCGTTTGGTTACTTGCACTCATTGGTGGGATCAGACTTTTGTAGGGATTGGAGGTCACTGGAGCATTTTTTTTTTTTAATTAGAAAAAAAGTGCCCAATACGGGATTCGATCTTGGGTTGTGGCTGTCAAAAACTGACAGCTGATACCACTCATCCACCAACCCCCTGTGTGTTGAGTCAGTTACAATGATTATTGAATTATCATGGCATTCACGGCTGGTGAACATTTTTCTTGGACATCCAAATATTAAAATAATATTTATAGAAAATACTCTTGTGTATTATATATTTCCAATAATAATATGAATTGATAGCAATGATTCTTTCTTTATTTATCTAGAAGGTTTATGGTTAAATTTTTGTGTGTGTGTGAAAGACAAAATTACTTTTAATACACTTTAAAAAAAAATTAGAATTACAAAAACAGCTTTTTTAAAAAATAAGTAAATATATGCAGTGGAAGATAGCAAATACAAATTTGGGGAATAAAAAACAACTAAAGATTTTTATTTTTAAAAATATTAACTTTTAAATAAATCCTTTATGGTGGTTATGTGCTTATAACCCTATTGACATTTTAGCTCATTAATCTTCAAGAGACAAATACCAGGTCTATTAGTATGAAATGCGAAAATTTTCAGTGAATTAAAAAGTTCACCAATTCCATACAACAAAAGATTTTTTATTCAAAGTAATTGCCCTGATTAGCTATATACTCGGACCACCTTTGAGGCAATTTTCCAATTCCATGTCAGAAAAATTCTATTCCTTTCGAGTCGAACCAGTCAACAAGCCATTTTCGGAGTATGTCTGAGTTAGAAAATTCCTGGTTTTTTAGGGCGTGTCCTAAAGATGTGAAAAGGTGGTAGTCCGACGGCGCTAAGTCTGGTCAGTACGGCGGCTTGTGTAAGAGTTCCAGCCCAAGTCTTTTATGGTGTTTTTGACCACCGTAGCGTTGTGGGCTGGTGCATTGTCATGCTGCAGTATCAGCTTGTTGCGCTTTTTACGCCATTCCGGTCTTTTTTTCATTCAACGCCTCTCTCAAACTATGTATTTGTTGTTCGTAGCGACTAGTATTGACCGTTTCGCCAGGTTTCAGGAGCTCAAAATATACTACCATACGCAAAGCATTGTCTTTTTTCCAAAGCGATTGGGCCTAGGCGTCTGTTTTTGGAAATTGGCCGGGCAGGCCCCACGACTTTTGACGCGCAGGATTGCTGAAGTTGATCCATTTCTCATCAGAAGTTACGATTCGGTGCAAAAATTACTTCTTTTCATGCCTGGCCAGCAATTGGGTCATTCAGAGGCTGTTTAAACGTAGGGAAACAGCACCTTGAGACACCTGGAGCTGTTTCGCGAGTTTCTCCTGCGTTTGGGTACTGTCCTCATCCAACAAAGCTTGCAGTTCAGCGTCCTCGAACTTTTGGGGCGGTTTTCCACGTGGTTCATTATCAAGTCCGAAATCGCCACTTTGGAATTTTTTAAACCACCTGTAACACTGCGATTTGCTAAGAGCGTGGTCGCCGTAAACTTCCTCGAGCATTCGGTGGGCTTCAGTGGCATTTTTTCTTCCAGTTGAAGGCGAACAACAAAACTTCCCGCAAATAGGCACTTTTTGGCTCGGAAATCGCCATTTTCCACGATTTGAATTTTTCTAAAACTGCACGCGTGCTGATGCCACGTGAGTCAAAAAACAAAACGCCTTCAACAGCGCCACCGTCGGCTCAAATAAAGTTACACAGCGCCTTCTGGCGGCCATTTTCACGTTTCATACTAATAGACCTGGTATGTCTTCACTCCACTGCATTTATTATTTCAAAGAGCATAACAGCTACTAAGACACTTAATTGATAAGGCACAATTTATATTATAAACACAAGGTCTTCTTCTTTCTCCACTCAATCATATTAGGGTATCAAGGTTGTAAAGCTTGAGACTGTGGCGACTACACTTTGCTTCAGCGAGCACGAACTAGGACGGCCTCGGCAACCGCGAGCGTCAACCTGACTACGCATGCGCGCATCAGCAGCCTTTCCACAAGCCACACCAACACATCACGCAAAAATCCTACAAGACTTTTGATGGTGTCTGCTGGGGATGAGTAGCGCTCATCAATGGGTGAGTCAATACAGCCAATACATGATGAACACAAGGTAATAAGACTTTATTATAATAATTTATTTATTTGTATTTGGTCTTATTACCTTATGTATGAGGCACCTAATTGTTTACCTTGGTAATAGCACAGTTGCTTAGGTTGGGTTAACTAATTAAAGGCACTCAAATCAATCACAAGAAAATCGCTTGAGACTTATAGGTGATGTCAGTACCATCAATTGCGCAGCGTCATTGCAACACTTTCAAGCATGGTGCACATGTGCTATGTTTGTAGTGTCCTGTGCACATAGGTATTGCATTTTTTAAAAATTAAATTGTGTTTAAACAAGAATGATCTAATAATTTTGTCGGAATTTGATTTGAAAAAGGTTGATTTAACATGGATAGACTGCTTTTATCACAAGATAACAGGGCCAAAGCCAAATAAGTTGCACATGGCATTTGGGTAATGATATTGTTACTGAAATGGCGCATGTATAATTTACTTACAGTCAAAAATCAACGTCCCCTGGTACCAAGATTATAACCAAGGTTAAAAACAATGATTTAAAACCTCAGACCTATAAATGATGTCATAACCAGGTTGCTGTTATATCAAGGTTCCACTGTGTCTTGTTACCCTTGAGATTATTATTATAATCCAAATTGCACCTCGACTCATTGTTATCCATTTTTATGTCAAAAAAGTTACGAAACAAATTTATAATTGTTTGGTTTAGATATCCTTCAATTTCCCTATAGCAGTAGGACTGTGGTCTAAGCTCTGATTAGTTTCATCATCAGGCAAATGTTTAGTCTAAAATATATGGGAGAGAGTGCTATTATAGGTGCACATTGGTAAACACCGAAAACAAGATATTCACACACTTGGAATATTTTTATTGGGTCTTGCTTCCTTTTGATTTTCATCTTCAATCTTGATCATGACATTTAAAAAATAGCAGATTGCTCTTTTTACAAAAGGATCTAGAAATGTTGCCAGTCCTAAGTCTTATTAAAATTTTACTTTAATAATAATTTTGGCGTCATAATATTAATTATTACCCTTATCTTGTTAGCTTGATTTTCTAACATAGTTAAACTTTCTTTTTCTAAATACAGTAAAACTCCGCTAATAAGAACCCATGATATAGTGAACTTTTCTTATAACGAACCGAAGGCAATTCCATTCCATTGAAAATACCATCGTTATAACAAACTTTGCAATTTTTAAAATAGTGAACTACCCCTATAACAAACCTGATTGGAAGCCCTAAAATAATAAAATATATTTAAAATACTATGCTTATAACAAACCTAAAGTTGTTATTAATAAATTTAAAAATAACAAAATTTCACAATTTCAAAACAATGAATTTGGGGGCATTGCTTGTTCATATTTACGTTCTATTTTTGCCGCATGTTTTATATACATTTTTACATATTATACTTTTATTGAATAGAATATCTTTGCATCCAACAAGTTTGAAATAGAAAAAAATGCAAATGGCTTCCAAAATAAAGAAAAAAGGCGGTCTAGAAAACCAAAAGCTATTACTATAAAAGTAATTATCAAAGCTTTTCAAAGTGAAACAACGCAGAAAAAATTTCAGAACATGTTAAAAAAATAAAATGTAGCTTTTCTATTATAAGAGATAAAAATAGAAGGCTGTTATAAATTTTTACAAATTCCCCGATTGTGCCGTCTCACGGGTCACACACAAATTGCCTTATAAATTCTCAGAAATAACCCCTATAGTTCTATTTTTAGAACGGAAGATTTTTTAGGTATATGACTCATTCAGGGTTTGTGGATATATTCCCACTGGCCGCCTGTTTTACTACCAATTTAGTATTTAACAAAATACGAAACTATTATAGACTTTTAAAAGAATCTTACGCGTCTATAATAGTTTCATATTTTGATAACAGATGGCGCGCTAGTGCTTCATAATATAATTTAGTATTTGCAATCCCCCATTTTTTAAAGGCGATTTTACCGATCGTGCCAGCATATCATGTTTCGTGTCCAATTTTTTGGGATCGGATACCATTGATTCATCTTTAATTGATTCAGAATACATGAAAATGTATTCCTTTGATGAAAATAATTATATTTTAGACAATTCTGGTTATGAATGGGAGGATGTAACAGAAGATGATAGAGACTCACAATATGTATCCTTTTCCACTCTACCAATGAGAAAACCAATATAAAGTTAATCATTTTATAATTTCCCTCTTTTTTTACTGAACCTTTTTGTTAACAAATAATTGAAGAAATGTTGCTGATTATTTTTGAGTAATATTTGTTAAATAATGTTTAATTGAACAATTTCAACCTAAAAGGTCTTTGTATTTAGAGAATTTTCTCTAAATAAGCATGAATGCAATGTATTTACTATATCCCTATAGATATAAAAGTCAGTGTATGTATGTATGTATGTATGTTTGTCGTCTATACACATCCACAATACGTAACTAATCTGGCTGAAATTTTAACAGTAGATAGAGTTGAATCTGAAAAAACTTATAGGCCAATTTCCAGGCTTCTATCTTGAATATCCTTAAAGTTATTAACAAATTATTAACATATTTTTTTTTATTTCACTTGCAACCAGCGTCTCACTGCGGCAATTTCAAGAAGTAAATTTGAGGAAGAATGGACCATGTGGGGCGATGATTTTGAGTGATGTAATGATGGAATAATGAAGAAATCACTTGCTATCATTTCATGTATATATCAAATTTGAAATATATTCATATAAAAAAATCAAAATGATACAATTTTGAAATCTCATTTTGAAAATTTACATTTTTATTTTTATTCAGCACTTTTGTCTGAAGATGGTAACAACGCTGTCACTGAAACGTCTCACACTGTTTAATAATTCAACACTTGTGAGAATGTGACCCGGTTTTCATGTCCCCCAACCTCCAACCTATCAAATAATCTACATTAATTAGACCAAATGATAATTCTTTTTAAATACAAAAATATTGCTAAAAATATAATACTTTATCGTGTGGTGCATAAAAACATTGAAGGAATCCGAACAAAATTGAGGACTTTGATTCAAGTGCTGATTCTGATGCTCATGGTCCAGTGACAAAATTCTATCATTGCTTCAGATTGAGGGACATCAAAGTTAATACAACTTGTGCAGGATGTAACAACACCTGTTGATTGTATTCATTTTAAATGCTTAAAATATTTAGAATTAAATATATCTAGTTATTAAATTGATAAGGCACAATTTGGATTATAGATTATAAACATGCTGTGGTAAAATTTTCTCATTCAGTACTTTTGTCTGAAGATGGTAACAACACTGTTACCGAAACGTCACACACTATTTTTGTTTTTGGATTTGGTCTTATTACCTTGTGTCTAGTTATTAAAGTTTGAATTTAGTTTGTGGAAATAAAAATTTCAAATCATATTAAAAGAATTGTAAAATGAGAAAATTATTTTATAATACTTTGAGTAATGATCCTGAAAAAATTGTTCAAAGTGTAAAAATTGAAATACAGTAAAACCTCTCTATCGTAAACCCCAATGGTACACTAAAACAACAGTTTGCTCATTTTTTCACTTTTCAAAATTTTTAGATTGTATAAATTAAAGCACAGCCATTAAAAACAGGAAAATGCTACCTCTTAATATTGTTCACTTTGTTTTGATTCCCTAATTTGAGACTTTTTTTCCTTACATTAATACTGAATATCAAAAGAAGTCATTTGATAGGTTATTTTTATTAGGATACAGGTACCCCAATGTCTAATTTAAAAATCAAGACAAATTCTAGGCAATGCTCTATTAATTAAATGCTGAAAATATAAAATTATTTCAAAACATCTTTATCATATCATATAATACAAAGTTTACTTCAAAAAATATCTTTAACACTTTGTTGCTTGAAAACACTCTTCAAACATTGCCTCTCTCAAATAAAAAGTTAATGAATTTCCTTTTGATAAGGCACAATTTGGATTATAGATTATAAACTGTAAGAGAATCAGAGGCTGGATCTCAGAAAGTATTGTTTAATTAACAATAATATTATATTAAGATGACAAGGAACAAAGAGAGTCAAACAAAAGGCAAGCGTAGGGGCAGATAACAAAGCAAAACTGAAACCTATACAGGTACGGCCGGAGCGGCGCCAGGTCACGTGATGTCTGGGGGAAGTGGCCGTTGCTAAGCAACAGCCGACGTGCAAATTATTCCTCCAACACTCCCACCTAACGAGCACTTTGTTGTTTCAAACAGTCCAAGTTGGCTTCTTAGTCTTCTATACCTTTCTGGAGGTAGAGCTTTGGTAAATATGTCTGCAGCTTGATCATTGGAGCAGACATAAAGAAGGTCAATTGCATGTTTTTGAAAATGATCTCTGATAAAGTGATACGAAATATCAATATGTTTAGTTCTTTTGTGGTATTCTGGGTTGTGAACAAGTCTTATGCAGCTTTGATTGTCACAAAAAATTGTTGTAGGCTTTACTTGTTCTTGATGTAGCTCGCGTAGAAGTTGTCTCAGCCAAATTGCTTCTTTCGTTGCTTTGGAAGCTGCAATATATTCAGATTCTGTTGTTGACAGAGACACACAATTCTGTTTTTGACTGCACCAAGAAATAGGTCCATTATTCAACATGAACACATATCCGGTGGTTGATTTTCTTGTGTCTAGGTCTCCAGCAAAATCAGCATCGGAAAAACCTATCAGAGATGTAGTGCAGGAACTCCCACCAAAACAAATACCGATGTTTTTCGTAGCTTTTAAGTTCCCAAATATTTTCTTTACTGCGGTCCAATGTGAAGGTCCTGGGTTGTTCATAAATTGGCTAACCCTGCTGAATGCGTAGGCAATATCAGGTCTAGTTCCAGTCATGAGGTACATTAAACTACCAATTGTCTGTCTGTATGGAATCTTGCTTCAATTTCCTGATTATCCTTTGGGCACATCTCTTTTGTTAGTTTTGAGTAAGGATCAGAAGGTACAGATTGTAACTTAATTTCAAGAAGGTTGTAATGTTCAAGTGTTCTTTCAATGTATGAGGCTTGATGCAGAAATAACATTTTAGTTGTTCTATCTCGATATATTTGTAGGCCAAGGAAATAACCGGCAAAAAAAGTTTTTATTTCAAAATTGGAATTTAAGTACTGTACTATATCATCTAAATGTTGTTTATTTACACTGCAGATTAAGCAATCATCTACATATATTGCAAGTAATATGTAAGCCTGTTTACATTTCATTGTATAGACACATGAATCCGATATGCTAGGTTTGAGATCAAACTTAATTAAAAACTCATGAAATTTCTTGTTCCACATTCTGGGGGATTGCTTAAGACCATAGATGCTTTTCTGAAGAGAGCAAACATGATTTGGAAAATCTGGGTTTTCATAACCTTGGGGTTGTTTCATGTAAAGTTCTTCTTCCAAATCACCATTCAAGAAGGCAGATTTTACATCTAATTGAATCATTTACATATCAAGTGATGCACAAAGTGATAAGATTGTTCTAATTGAATCAAATTTTACTACTGGAGAAAAAGTTTCACCATAATCAAGTCCTGATTTTTGTGAATAACCTTTCGCAACTAGTCTAGCCTTAAACATTTTATTTGATCCATCTGCATTTTGCTTTATTTTGTATACCCACTTGCATGCAATAGCTTTTCTGTCTGATGGTAGTGTCACATAAGTCCATGTTTGATTTTTCATCAAGGAATTGAATTCATCGTCCATAGCTAGTTTCCACTTTTTTTGAGTTTTGTCCTACAATTGCATCTTCATAGTTCAATGGTTCTTGGTCATGGACATAACAAGCATATGAAATAGCTCTTGTACAGTTGGTTGATGATTGTTCCTTTTCTCTGATTCTATTCCTGAGAGGGTATCGACATGATTCTTCTGGTTTGGAACTGATATTTGTGCTATCAACACTTTCTTCACTATATATAGTTACCTGCTCTTGTTGGTTATCCTGAATATTTTCTGATGTATTAGCTTCAGTAAATATTACATCTCTGCTTATGATAATTTTTCTAGCAATAGGATCCCACATTCTATAATTTTTGTTAGTTTCAGTATATCCAACAAAAAATGTACGAATACTCTTTTTGTCTAATTTCTTTCTGTTATCTTTTGGTATATGCACATAAGCGTTACATCCAAAAGTTTTCAAATGTAAGATGGAGGGTTTTCTCTTGTACCATATTTCATATGGTGTAGAATTTCCCAATACTTTAGTAGTACATCTATTTAAGAGATAGACTGCCGTGTTTACAGCTTCAGCCCACAGTTCAAGCGGCATTTTTCTTCCATGTAACAAGCATCTAGCTGATTCAACTATTGTTCTGTTATCTCTTTCAGAAATTCCATTCTGTTCTGGGGTATATGGAGCAGTGAGTTCATGAACAATTCCTATAGATTTTAGATAATCAGAAAAAATCTTATTTAAGAATTCTGTGCCATTATCTGTTATGAATCTTTTTATTTTATTTCCAGTTTCAGTCCTAACTCTTTTTACAAATTCTTTAAATTTCTCAAGTACATCTGATTTATGCCTAATGAAGTAGGCCACTCTAAATCTTGCAAAATCATCCTTGAATGATACAAAATATAATGATCCACCTGGTGATCTTTTACTCATTGGTCCACAAACATCTAAATAGATCAGCTCTCCTGGATAGGTCGAATTTGGACTTGTTGACGCGTGAAAAATTTTTCTATTTTGTTTTCCATAGATGCATGCTTCACATAGCAAAAATTCAGGTTTTTCTCTAATTTTAATGTTTTCTTCAAAAACATTATTTCCACACATTTGGGTTAATTTATAGGATTTACATGACCCATTCTTTGATGCCATATATCTAGACTTAACTGAGCAACATTAGTTTGTGAAGATTGCTTTGCTTTAATAAAAATTCTATAAAGATTTGAATTGTCCTTTATTCCAGTAACTAGCACTTTCGAATTTTTTGTCAATTTTATCTGATTTCCTTTACAAATGAGCGTCAAACCATGTTTTGTTGCAGTAGATATTGAAAAAAGATTGGTCTCCAATTCAGGTATATAGAGAACATCCAAAAGAGTTGCATTAATTTCCTGACTATCAACATAAGAGAGAATATCAATATTTCCCTTACCTTTTGCATAGATCTTCTTTCCATCTCCAAGGCACACAGGATGAACACCTTCTGGTATTTCTTCGAACGTAGAGAACCATTCTCTTCTGAAAGTCATGTGATCTGTTGCTCCAGAATTTGCAATCCAGGAATCCTTTGTTTCAGCGAGGAAGGCACTTGTCTCAGCTGAAAAAGCACAGCTATCATCTCTGGCTGAATAACTTTGCTGTTGTCCTTTTTGTTCTTCCTTTCTTTTATAGCATTCTTTCCACCAATGTCCTTTCTTCTTGCAATATCCACAGTGTGTGTTCTTCTTTTTTATCTTTAATGGATTGTTGATGCTGCTGTTGTTTGTTGGAAGCTGTTGAATTTCTGTTGAACTTTGAAAAAGTCATCAAGGCATTATCTGGTTTAAAATTTCCTGAAGAATCCCAATGATCCTGTAAGCTTTCTTCTTTCAGTAATCTTGCCGTCAAGTTTTCTAGAGTCTTTTCTTCTGATGAAACTGAATCCCATGCCGTTATGAAATTCTTGTATTTATCAGGCAAGCTGCAAATTATCTTTGTAATTAGGGCAACATCAGAGATTGGCTCACCTAGATCTTTCATTTGTTGTGCCTGAGTTTCAACTTTGGAAATGTGAGAAGCAATGTTATCATTTGGATTCATTTTATATTCGAAAAATCTTTGTTGCAGCAAATATTTGTTTGTTTCAGATTTCAGTTCATATATTGTTGATAATTTCTGCTGAAGTCTGGCAATTAACAATCTGTTGAAGATTTTAAACTCTAGAGCAGTAGTGATCAGCATTTTGGATTTTGCATCTTTCTTTTTCCATTCAGGGAATTTGCAATATCCTCTATTTCAGGTTTTACTTCAGAGCCATCAGTTATACTGAGAAGATCTTTTGCTTCTAGAATAATCTTCATTTGAAATTTCCATAGATGAAAATTATCGCCGTTGAATTTTTGAATTTGTGGAAGTTCAGTTGTCATCTTGAGCAAGCAAATGAATTTCAGCTTAGATAAACAAAAATATTTGATACCAACCAAGCTCTGCTGCCATGTAAGAGAATCAGAGGCTGGATCTCAGAAAGTATTGTTTAATTAACAATAATATTATATTAAGATGACAAGGAACAAAGAGAGTCAAACAAAAGGCAAGCGTAGGGGCAGATAACAAAGCAAAACTGAAACCTATACAGGTACGGCCGGAGCGGCGCCAGGTCACGTGATGTCTGGGGGAAGTGGCCGTTGCTAAGCAACAGCCGACGTGCGAGTTATTCCTCCAACATAAACACAAGGTAATAAGACCAAATCCAAATAAATAAATAGTGTGTGACATTTCGGTAACAACATTGTTACCATCTTCAGACAAAAGTACTGAATGAAAGATTTGAATTTATAGCCTTAGTATTGAAATGAATATTTTTCCAATGAAATCTAATCTCTCCATTTATAAGATCAAGTGATAATCTTTTCAATTTTGAATCAGATTTTGGGAAATTTCATCTATTAGTAATGAGAAATGCATTAGGAATTACTTGAAGCATTTTACAGAATTTAAGAAAATAGATGTGAGAAAAAGAACTCACCCTTTTGATGCTGTGTTTTCTCAACTTCCTGAAGTAGAGGAGAGCTTCAAATCCTGAACTCTTTAAAATAGAATCTTCAAGTGATGGCTTAGCATCAACATTGATATTCACTTTGGAATTCATTTTCTTCAGCTCATAGGAAGAATAACTTCTTAGGTCCATTGAAGTCAATAAAATCGATAAGGCACAATTTGGATTATAGATTATAAACACTGTAATAAGACCAAATCCAAATTTTGTCTGAAGATGGTAACAACGCTGTTACCGAAACGTCACACACTATTTATTTATTTGGATTTGGTCTTATTACCTTGTGTGTATTTCCTTTTATTTCCACATATTCTTCTTAAGTATAGATTTCATTTTGTTTTGAACCTGTCATGCAAAACATTGCTGGCTTTAAAATCGGAATAGTTCATGGCATGAAAATAAATTTTGTTGCATTATGGGCTCGTTTATTTGGACAATTTTTTTTTAGCCCTAACAAGTATGATCACAGCAAAAGTTGAGGTTGATTCCTCTTTGTAACAATTTTTAATAGCCTTCTATTTTATCTCTTATAATAGAAAAGTTATATATTCTTATTTTAACATGCATTTTGCCTGTGTTTTTTCACTTTGAAAAGTGTTGAAAATGGTCTTTTTTTTTTTAGTGATAGCTTTTTTAGAATGCCTTTGTTTACTTTTGTTTTCTTTATTTTGGAAGCCTTTTGCATTTTTTTATATTTCAAATTTGATGGTTCCAAAGATATTTATTCAATAAAAAGTATAATGTGTAAAAATTTATATATACAGAAAAAAATAGAATATACAGTCCAACCTCTTTAATTCAACACCACAAGGGATCAGAGCTTTCAGTTGAATTGAAGGAAGTGTTGAATTAAAGTTAGATGATTAGCTATCAGGGTCAAAATGGCATTAATACATCTGATAATCTGAAAACCCAGTCATTCTACCATGTCCCTGTCTATGTCCAACCACCTTGTACCCTGTACCAACTTACTGTATGACATGATGTACTGCTAAGACCCGAATAAAATACGGACTGTATGTCAGACAGACAGAGAAAAAACAAGGAGATGATACGATTATAGATATTAATAAACGATTGCAGTTAGGCCTAGAGTTAAGAGGAACGATTTCTATCTCACATCATTAGCATTAGGTCAACGACACCAGAGAACTCCAAGACAAAGGACCCCGGAGTTGAATTCGCTGAAAAAAACTTTATTTAGGTCAATGCTCCATCCTCACATTTTCTGCTATAACTATCAAAGATGGCTTCCCAGTCTTTTGGACCAATCAAGGCTATTTCTTCATTTTTATGATGTAATGAATGACCAACCAGAATCTCAATAGAGGTCACGTGACACCACCCCGACTGGGGTGCCTCAGTAGCGTCTCCGAGTCTCATCCGTACTAGATGTGTCTTCTGATCCAGCGTAAACCGCGGGGCATAAGCTCTCTCTCCTCCATGCTCTCTGTCTGTCAGCATCGGTTCCCTTGACCAACCTATCCTGTATCCTCACTCCTGCCATCACGACTGCAAAATTCACCAATCCAATCCCAACTTCCAGTTGACAGCACCTTTGCTGTCACAACTACCACAGAGCAAATGGAGAATCGGCAAGATTCTCCACAGAGAAAAGAGAGTCGACAGGATTTCACATCGATTCTCACAGAGAGTCGACAGGATTTCACATTGATTCTCACATACATATTTTTGAAACATATATACAGTTAAACCCCTCTATAGTGAACCCCAATGGGACAGAGCTTTTGGTTCACTATAGCCACGGTTTGGCCATTTTTTTTTAACTTTTCTAAATTTTTAGACCATATAATTAAAAAACAGCCATACAAACAGGAAAAGGCAGCCACTTAATAATGGCCACTTTGTTTTAATTCCCTAAATTGACCCATTTCTTTACAGTAATGCTGAATATCAAAAGAAGTCATTTGTTAATAGGTTCTTATAAACACAAGGTAATAAGACCAAATCCAAATAAATAAATAGTGTGTGACGTTTCGGTAACAGCGTTGTTACTATCTTCAGACAAAAGTACTAAAAGGTTCTTCTTATCATTAGCATACATGTTTATATATAAACCTATGTATTATTTAAAAATTAAGCCATATCCCCTAGGCAAAACATTATCTATAATTATATATTTAAAAGGTATAAGAGTATTTTAGAGCATCTTTCTCAAATAATATTCTATATACAGTTACGAGCGTCATGGCTTCTGTCACGGTTTGCCAGCGCCCTCCTATTGGTCGGCTACGATCACGCCACCTTTGCCCCCCCCCCCCCCATCATTTGGTGCCGCCAATGCGCGAGACACTTCTGTCACCGTTTGCTTTTGGTTCAGTGGTAGAATGCTCACCTGCCACGCGGGCGCCCCGGGTTCGATTCCCGGCCGATGGTTTGGGGCGGGACGTTTCACAAGAGTGACATCTACTGCGCCAATTTATAATTGTAACAAATAGTATTTGAATAAAAGCATTTAATCAGGTAAACCCCGGGCGTTGCCCGGGTCATCCAGCTAGTAATACTATATTTATTAGAAAAAATGCCTCTAATACCTTGTTGTTTGAAAGTGAAATTTGAAAATCAGAATTGTCTTAAAATATCATTATTTCCATCAAAGGAAAAGAGCTCCGTGTATTCTGAATCAATTGAGCATGAATCAAAAGTATCCAATTCAGAAAAATTGGACGCGAAACATGTTGATACGATAGCGCGATCAGTAAAATTGCGAATAAAAAACGCCAATTTGCAAACACAAAATCGGTGGCAAAACCGCCGGCCAGGGGGAATATCCGCGAACCCTGAAAGAGTCAAATACCTAACAAGAATTCCATTCTAAAAATAGAACTGTAGTGGTAGTTTTTGAGAATTTATAAGTCGATTTGTTTGTGGCTCATGAGACACGGGGAACTTGAAGAAACTGTTTTTTTTTTCTTCTTACAATTTCAGTTTCAACATATTATTCTTAAGTATATATTAAATTTAGTTTTAACCTGTTATTCAAACCATTTCTGGCTTTAAAATTATTTGGAATTATGTTTTAGCCTAGGTTAAACTTGATATAGAATGCTTCTAAAAGGGCAGGCTGCCACTGTTTTTTTTTTTTTTTTTAGAACGCCACTCTTTGTTTCTTTTCTTTATTTTGGAAGCCATTTGTATTTTTCTTCTATTTCAAAATTGTTGAATGCAAAGATATTCTATTAAATAAAAGTATAATGAGTAAAAATTTATACAACATACAGCAAAAATAGAATGGAAATGAAAACAAACAATGCCGCTAATTTTTTGTTTTGAAATCGCGATCTGTGAGTTGAAACATGCTCAAAATTTTGTAGTTTTAATTTTTTTTTAAATCACAAATTTAAGTTCGTTATAAGCATAGTATTTTAAATAGATTTTATCATTTTGGGACCGAAAATAGGTTCGCTATAGGGGTAGTTCGTTATTTTAAAAATCGCAGGTTCGTTATAACGATGGTATTTTCAATGGAATGAATTGGGAATCGCCGTGGGTTCGTTATAAGGGAAGGTTCGCTATATCTGGGGTTCGTATTAGCGGGGTTTTACTGTAATTATAAACAATATTTTATTCTTATTGAAGAATATAGCAGTTGAAAGGAAATAAATATGGATGATAAAAATAAACCTAGTAGTATAACCTCGTTAATTCGACCATATTCTGATGTCCCGACCTCCGGTCTATCAAATGACAAACCGTAATTCGACAGTATCGATAATACGACAGTTCCGATAGTTCGACCATTTTAAAATTCGAATTTTGACAGTTTTTTTACATACAACTTTACCGCTAAAAAGGTATTACGGATGTTGCAAGCGGAGACGATCGGCGGGCGTTGATAGAATCGCGCCTGCGCACTTTTGGTTTCTGTTAGTCTAAGTTTCACTTTGCAGTGCAGTTACGGCGGTGACAAGCGGCGACGACGGCTGGCGCCGATAGAATGGTGCTACGCACTTTTGGTTTCTGTTATTTTAACCCTCGAGCGCGCGCGCTAAAAATGTAAGTACTTGCACGCGCTGGGTGAAATATACCATAGATTATAATTATGTATTTTGAACATTAAATTATATCTGAGAAAAAACAAAACCTTTTATATTTCAAAGTAGCAACATTTTAATTTTCAAAAAAGACAATCCCTATATATATAAAAGTCAGTGTATGAATGTATGTATGTATGTGGGTATCTATGTCGGCTATACACGTCCACAATACGTAACTAATCTGACTGAAATTTTAACAGTATATAGGGTAGAATCTGGAAAAACTTATAGTGAAAATTTCAGGTCTCTATCCCGAATATTCTTCGAGTTATTTGCAAATTGCGTTGCAAATTTGCCTTTTCGCTCGCAAGCAGCGCCTCTAGCGGTGATGAGGGGAGGTAATATCAGCTGACCTAATGTACATATAAAACGTGTTTTGACAGGAGATGGAGAAAAATCAGAAAAATATATTTATCCGATTTTTAGCCAATAAAAAATAAAATTGACAGGTTCTGGGCAAAAATAGTTGTTTTTTAGTCAGAAAATGATGATGACAATATTGCTGTATCATGTTTGATTATCAGATACAAAATTATATCGGGAAAAATTCCAAAAAGCTGATATCACGGGTGAAGCCAGTTCATTTTTGGTGTGCAGGAACAAAATTCTAACATAAAAACTTCATTCGAGCAGAAGACACAAAGCCAGATCATCTCTTTATAAAAATATCGCTTCTCTGACACAAAGTTTGGAGCGGGACGTTTTACAAGAGTGACATCCACGGCACCAATTTATAATTGTAACAAATAGTATTTGAATAAAAACATTTAATCGGGTAAAACCTGGGCGTTGACCGGGTCATTCGGCTAGTTATTAATAAAATATTTTAATTTTTTACACAGATTAAACATTTTAAAAATTATTCTTGAATAATGCTTAAAATTGGTATTGGTATATAAAATAGGAATCTATTGCTCCTTTCCAATATTAAAAATATAAAATTCCATGAGGAAAATTAAAACAAACTATATACAATCATTGAAAACTGCAATTGTATGTCCTTTATAAATTGGCTTTTCACATTTATGGCACAAAATCGAGGTCTTCCAGTCCTTACTGGAGGGACACACTACCTCTAGTAGGAAGCTTTATCTTGCGGTTTCTGACCTTCTTGTTGGCTTGAAGTGCCTTCTAAAAATGAATTGAAATAAATATTTAGAGTATACATTTATGATTTCAATCCTTTAGGCAGTGAAGAAATGCTTTTTCTTTGATTTAGTTTCTCTTTGATGAGTTCAAGGGCCAAACATTTCAAAAATTTTATTCTAAAGAGCTTCTAAAGATGTATTTTAATTTTTTGCTTCTTCACCTTTCAAGCCTAGTAAATGTGTAATGACATTAGGCGTTCTTAGCTTTACTGTAGGCGAAAGACAATTTTTGGACCATTTGGTTTTCAAGGCTCTCCCTATATAAAAATGTGTTTTTGGGGTAATTCCCTTATCCCACAAAATTCCCATATCTGAATATATTCCAGTGTCACTTCCTGAAAAATGTTCACTTAGAAGATCTTCTTCAATATCACTTTCTACAATAATCTCTTCTTGATCTAAGAAATATTACCTTCTTCCCTCCATTTTATATAGAATTATAGGCTAATAATTATATATCAACCTATTAAAATTATTAATTTGAATTATTTATCTCTCTCTCAAAAAAAGTTATCAAAGAAAATGGCAACAAAAAAATTACGTGAATGCGCGCACCGAGTGATTTTTACCCAACAGTGACAATAGATGGAATTTCAGTGGGAGCTGTCAAAATGTGAAACCAAAACTTTAGACTAAATGATGAGTCAGTAAGCTAAAAGAAACGACATCTCCGCCAACCAATTTTTGATTGGTTAATTCTCCATTCAAATGTTGCTATGGGTAATTTTCACCCGGTGCGCGCAATGCCTTTGCCGCGCAAAGTTTCACTTTGCAGTGCCGTTGCGCAATGTCGCGAGTGTTATTGTTTTTTTTTTTTGTGCGGGAATTTAGGAATCGCGCACTAATTAATAATATTATTTTCTTTTTATATTTCGGCATTGAAATATTTAAGTTATTTTAAAATTTACAAATAATTTCCTTTCAAATAAATAAATCTTCATAAAATGTAGCCACTATGATTATGATAACATTTTATTTCAATATCCCATTTCCATATTATTATAAAAGATTTAAACACAAAATCAATAACACCTGCAGCAGCAGTGGATGTCTTTAATACAATAGTTATTTAAAACACATTCCAGAGGAGGAAAGACATGCATGTTTTTTTTAAATAGACCATCTGGAATACATCCTGAATAGGATTTCAGTGCAAAAACAGACATCTATAAAGGAAATTTTAAAAAGATCTTCATGATTATCTATATAGATAATACCGTAACAGAGTTTTCCATTGTAAAGTCCTGAGCTATCTCCTCCGAAGATTCTGAACTACACATAACGATCTATATACCAAAATTTTCGTTATTTTTTTCTTCGTATGATAGGCCTGTTTTTATTTTCCTAATGTTAACAGTTATTTTTATTTTTTAATTTACTCTATTTTACAATCGTAGATTTTTTGCATTTATCATCATCTATTCATTTGTTTTGAAAGCGCGTTCTTTTGTTTTGTATTTTTGTAATTATATTTTGTAAGTATAAGTTTTTTTCCCCTTTTGGCATTTTGGAAATAAAATACTAAAAAAAATGCTTTTGTGCTTTACATGACCGTTTTATTCGATTTAATAGATTTATTTATTTTCAATTTGTTAGATTTCGCAATCGTAGATCTTTTGCCTTCAAATGTTGTTTTTTTAATTGTTATTTTTAAAACACGTTATTTTTTATTATTACCTTTTGCTAATTTCTAATATATATTTTGTACAGCAATGTCTTTATGGTTTTTTGAAAATAAAGTGCTAAAAAAAAATGCTTTTTGCTTCACATGGCCGTTTTATTTTTATTTTGAATAAAATTTCTTATAAAAAAAATATTAAAACTTAGAATTAAGCTTTGCTTTTTTATATACATGTTTATTACACATTTAGCAATACTTTTTCTTTATATTTGCTCTTATTTACTCATTTTTTTACTCTTTCACAATCAAATTTTGAAAATGGCTAAATGGCCCCACTTCTCCCTATTTGCTTTTGTAGCTTTTATTTAAAAAAAAAATATTAAAACTTAGAATTAAGCATTGCTTTTTTATATACATGTTTGTTACACATTTAGCAATACTTTCTCTTTATATCTGTCCTTATTTACTCATTTATTTACTCTTTCATAATCAAATTTTGAAAATGGCTAAATGGCTCCACTTCTCCCTATTTGCTTTTGTAGCTTTTCTTATAAAAAAAATATTAAAACTTAGAATTAAGCTTTGCTTTTTTATATACATGTTTGTTACACATTTAGCAATATATATACCAAAATATTTTTTTAAATACTTAACTCTTTTAGTGAATTTTTGTCAGGGGGGCTGCAAAAGTGCCGTACTTATGCAGTATTTTGATGCTTTTCCTGTGACAAGGATAATGAAATTTAAAATTAAGCTTTGCTTTTTTATATACATGTTATTTACACATTTAGCAATATATACACAGAAATATTTTGGAATATTTAACTTTTTTGGTGAATTTTTGTCAGGGAAGCTATGGACTGCCGTAATCATGCATTATGTTGATGTTCTTCTCATAAAAAAAATATTTGGGTTTGGAATTGGGCTTTGCTTTTTTGTATACATGTTTTTTACATATTTAGCTCCATTTTTGTGTCTTATTTTCTTTTTTGCAGTATCTTTCATAATGCCTGATTTTATTACTTGATCTGTTATAGTTTTTCATTTGAATTTAGCTCCATTTTTGTGTCTGTCGTTTTTTTTTTTCTCATAAATAGGCTGATGCTGTATTTGTGTACTCAATTGTTGCTTTTTGTGTCTGGTTTCTTTT
Organism: Cordylochernes scorpioides; assembly: GCA_030710605.1. Lineage (NCBI taxonomy): Eukaryota > Metazoa > Arthropoda > Arachnida > Pseudoscorpiones > Chernetidae > Cordylochernes > Cordylochernes scorpioides. Next base: position 43,410,826 of record CP092876.1, on the reverse strand, counting down.
TTGCAGTATTTTTTTGGAATCCTTTTTTTTTTCATCAATTGTTTCCTCACATGCTTGGAATTTTCTTTTTATGCCTGTCCTGGCATTCAGTTTTATAGTTTTCCTCTGCTTGGTTCTTATTTTACCTTTTTTTTTTCAGCGTCTTCTGTCATGCCTCGAAAAGGCCGTGGAAGACTCACTCCCCTAACCGCTAGGCGTGCTAATATGACTCGCCGCAGGAACAAAACCCCAATTGCTATTTCTCTTGTTTACTTTTTTACCAATGCCTATAATTTTTCACCTGCAAGATTTTTTATTTTATTTGTTATTCAATAAACTATTATCAATTATTTTTGGTCTTCTTTTTATTCACTTATTTTACTGGGGGTTGGTGGAAGAATGGTCTAAGCCGTTGGTTTTCGACCGCTACGCCCCCGGGTTCGATTCCCGCATTGGGCACTTTTTTCTCAAAAAATAAAAAAAAAATGCTCCAATGGCTTCCGATTCTTGCAAAAGTCCAACCCCACCAGCAAGCGCAAGTAATCAAACGGGGCTCTGGCACATTTGTAAATGCAAAGTCAAACTGCTTTTCACATGTTTAGACATGTGGTGTACTTACAGTAAAAGCAGTCGCCTACTCTACCCACCATGATTATCAAGGCCTGTACCACGTGTACTAGGGATAAGCAAAAAAAAAAACTTATTTTACTCATTGCTCTATACATACAATTATTTGCATACAATTATATACATACAAATATATGCATACAATTATATACATACAATTTTCTACATTTTTGCACTCTGCAGTCTGATATGTTGTTAATAATAGGGGTTTTAGACAAATATCAACTGTTGAAATTTGAATTTCAAAATAGTTGAATTATCGAAAGTGTCGAATTAGTTTGTCATATGATAGGCCGTAGGTCGAGACATCAAAAATGGTTGAATTATCGTGTGTTGATTTAATTAGATTATATTGTATATATAAAAAAATAGAATTGTTGTTTTTAATGAGGTCTTTTAAATGAATTTATTCCTTTAATATGTTGTCATATCTGCAATATAGTTGTGTTGTTTGCAATTTTCTTTTTTTTTTTCCTTTCAAATATTTGTGTCCACTCTGAAATATAGTTTGTGAATTTATATTCCAATTTATTTTCTTATATATATATATATTTTTTTTATTTCCAAAATATTTATTTAGACTTTCACCAATGCCTTTAGGATCTTTGCGATGGAACACGTATGGTGTTTCAGCGCATGTGCTCTCATGTCCTTGAAGCACATATACTGACAGTGCCCAAAGTTGAACACACTGTATCGTGTCTGAAATATCTTTGGCCCCTTCGGATACCAACCTTCGCTTCATTCTAGAGAGGCGTTAGTTTTCACTAAGGTTGGCTTTTGCTATGACTATAAATAAGGCTCAAGGACAAACCTTGGCTACAAGAGCCTGTGTTTACGCACGGACAACTTTAAGTGGCTTTTTCAAGTGTGCGAACATTGGATAGCATACATGTAAAGATGACCCATATCTTTTGGTCCTTCAGATTTCAGACTTCCATTCATTCTGAATATTTGGGTTCTTCCTACAAGAGCCTGTGTTTAATTTTAAAGTGGCTGCCTTCGCCTCTGTAATACCTTTTTACCGGTAAAGTTGTATTTAAACAACAATCAACCTTGAAAATTTGATTTTTAAAATGGTCGAATTATCGAAAGTGTCGAATTATCAATAGTGTCGAATTGCAGTTTATTTATTTATTTTTTAATAAGGTCCTCTTATCTTATCTGCAATATAGTTGTATTGTTCGAAATTTTATTTTCTAATTTGTTAATTTTTTCTTTTTTTTTTCACTCTAATAATATTTATTTAAATCTGATAATTTTTATTTAATGCAATTTATTTAATCCAATGTCTATAGTTTCTTCCCTGAAATTGCTTACCAAACATGAGTCAGTGTTTCCTCAGTGTTAACAGTTGGAGTGTTAGAATGCGGAGAAGCAAAATAACTCCCTACTGAATTTCTCAATAGTCTTACTCCCAGAGGAATGCATCCACACCAGTTAAACTCTAGGTTGGTGCTATTGTTATGCTTCTGAGAAGTTTTAATCCTAAGCAGGGTCTTTGAAAATGGTACACGTGTGGTGATACTGTGCATGTGCTCTCATGTCCTTAAAGTAGTGTAGTTCTGTTGTTTGCACTTTCATTTTCTGATTTGTTAAAATTTTTCTTCTATAGTTTCTCACCTGCGGGTCCTTCGGGTAAACCTGGGTCGTTGCCCGGGTCACTCGGCTATTTATATCTATATATATCTATACTTTTAAAGTCTCTGCAGGCCCTTTGGGTAAACCCTGGGCGTTGCCCGGGTCACTCGGCTAGTTTTTAAATATTATTTTTAAATTTTCTTTTTATTTTCCATATTTATTTCCTTTCAACTGCTATATTCTTCAATTAGAGTAAAATATTATTTGTAATTATTTTCTGTTTCAAAAATATGTAGTCTTGCCATTTTGTCCCCGATACTAAAGTTAATCATTAAAATCTATATATATATAATTGAATGTCTGTCTGTACTCTATAGATTCAAAAACCATACATCCAATCGCCGTAAAATTTTGGGATATTATTAGGTATATCCCTAGGAAGGTTTTTGAAAAATAATTTCTTGAATATCCTTAGAGTTATTTGCAGATTTGTAGATTTAACTCGAAAGCATCGCCCCCATTGCAACGATGATAACAAGTTTTTTATCTATAAATTTTATTATCACTAAGTTTATTAACTTAAAGATTATTTATCAAAAGTAAGATTTTCTACCTATTAATTGCGCACAAGTCAAAGTTAGTTTTATCATTTATCTACAACATATATATTGAGAGAATAGATAAAATGATGATTTTGTAATGTAGAAAATTAGGAAAGACAAAATTCAGGATGACACGGCAATTTATTTGAGACAAGAACAATGATACAATTCCAAGGCAAGATACTATTCCTTTAACTTCCAATTACCGAGGGAACATATTAATATTGATTTTATTCAACTTAAGGAGTATTTTTCATGGGACCGGGAAAAAATGTTTACTTTATCGAGAGATTCAAATTTACGAGTTTCAAATTATCAAAATATATCTATTATTTTTTTGTTTATAAGTTTATAAAGAATTGTTTTAACAAATGTTCATTAGACAAACCTTTACTCGGGTAAAACCCGGGCGAAGCCGGGTACATCTGCTAGTAAAAAATAATACAAAAAGTACACACAATGGTTTCAATTAATATGATCAATTTATATTACAAAGCAATTTTGAAAAATATTATTTCAGCGAGTTAGATGATTAGCTAATCATCTAACCTTAATTCAACCGAAAGCTCTGATCCCTTGGGGTGTTGAATTAAAGAGGTTCGACTGTATTATTTAAAAAGAATCATGAAGATCTTTTTAAAAATTCCTTTATAGATGTAAGTTTTTGCACTGAAATCCTCTCCAGAATATAGTCAAATTATCGCCGAGTGTCGAATTGGCGTGTGTCGAATTAACGAGGTTATACTGTAAATAAAAAAAAAAGTAGCTAAATTTATTGTTTTGAAATCTTATTCTGTGAGCTGAAACATGCTTAAAATTTTGTTGTTTTAATTTTTTTCAATTACAATTTTGAGTTCGTTACAAGCCTAGTATTTTAAATCTATTTAATTATTTTGGGACTTGAATGATGTTCGTTATAAGAATAGTTCACTACTTTAACCCTTAATTACTGGCGTTCGGCTTGAAAGGCCGTGTGAAAATTAAAAATGTTTGCAAAAATTTCAAAATGCATCATTTTTCATCAAAATTTTAGGTAGCTTAATAAAATGCATTTATTTGGAAAAACTCTTCATTTTAAGATAAATCTAATTTGTATATCTCGAGTTATTAAATCAAATGGCCTTTAAAGCCAAGCGCAAGTAATTACGTCACTGGGAATTTTAGCGTCCCTATTATTGGCTGTTTTACTTTTGGATTTATAGATATTCAAACGCACCAAATAAGTTAAACATTCGTTTTTTTTATTACTCTTGCTTTAATTTTCTGCTTTCTGAATTGTGTTTTGTGATTGTAATTTTGTATAATACAAGGTGTGTCCAATAAATAATGAGACCGGTCAAAAATAAAGAAAACATGAAATGATATATTTTTTTAAAAGTCTATTAAAAGATAGAAAACTTCAGCTACACTGCGGTATATCACATCACGTGATTTTGCGCGCAGTCATTAAATTGTAAGCTTGTAAAAAGAACGCCTTGCATAACAACTTCTAATTTGTAATGGATAGAAAATTTGAACAACCAATTTGTAAATATTTTGCTACAAAATTGGGAAATCGGCTTCAGAAACTTTAGATTTGTTGAAATTGGCATTTGGAAATGAAAATAATCCCACCACATTTAGATGGTTTTCACAATTTAAAAATGGAATGTAATCGGTGAAAGATGAGAAGCGTATTGGACGTCCAATTTTGCACAGGAACCCTGAAAAGGTGAGCCAAATTTCAAATTTGATAAAAGAAAATCCACGAATAGGGTTACGGAACATTGAGGAAGAAACAGGAAAATCAAAATCATTAGTTGGATCGATAATTAAAGTAGACTTGCAGTTAAAGAAGACACCTTCAAAATTTGTCCCTAAAATGCTCACAATCCAACAAAAGGAGAATCCCGTTGAAGTTGCCAAAAAATGCTTGAAATGGTGGAAGAAAACCCTAATTGTAAGTAAAAAGTAATAACTGTAGTCGAGACATGGGTTTACGGGTATGACCCGGAAACAAAACGTGAATCCATGGAGTGGAAAGGAAAAGATAAACCAAGAACGAAGAAATCCCGACTTTGCAAGTCAAAAAACAAAGTCTTATTGGTCACGTTCTTTGACATAAAGTGAATTGTGCATTATGAATATCTAGAGGAAGGTCAAACAATCAATAGGGAGTCTTATTTAAACATTATGAGACGTGTACGTGAATCAATTCATCTGAAAAGAAGTGAAATGTGGAGTTTTAAAAATTGGATTATTAATCATGATAATGCACCACCACACACCGCTACATCCGTACCGACTTATTTGGCTAAACACGGCATCCAAATACTTCAACAACCTCCCTATTCCTTAGACCTAGCTCCAAATGATTTTTTTTCTCTTTCCAAAACTCAAAATGGCTCTAAAAGGAAGGAGATTTGACACTAGAGAGTCCATCATAGCGGATTCAAAAAAGGTCTTGAAGAAAATCCCGAAATATGCTTTTTCTAAATGTTTTAAATCATGGGAGAAAAGATGGAAATTATGTATAGATGCGGGAGGGGAATATTTTGAAAAATACTAATAAAATTATTTTCAATCATTCTATTTTTTCTTTATTTTTGACCAGTTTCATTGTTTATTTGACATACCTATATAATAGAAGTTCGGTTCCACTTTTGGTTTTCAAAAAACAAAACTTTGGTATCCCATGTCCCTAAAATTGGAAAATCTGTTACATTACTCTCCACAATGCATTCGACCACAACAATTAATCAAGAAACTGCTGAAAAAAGAAAGCCCAAGATAATCACATTTTATAATATGACCAAAAGTGGTGTAGATGTATTTGATCAGAAATGTACCATGTACTCTGTTGGAAGAAGAACCAAAAGATGGCCCCAGTGTTATTTTTTTAACTTTTTGGATGTGGTTGCAATATTTTTATCAGTAATTTATAAGGCTGTCTAGCAATACGGTGGAATGACTCGAAAATATTTTAAAAAGCAGGTTGCTCTACAACTAATGAGAGATGCCTTGAATATGAGAAATCAAACCAAAGATTTGTCAAGAGATCTGCAAGTATTAATTCAGAAACATGCTGGAACCTTATGACTTGAGGTAGGCAAATATTTATTTGATGTTTATACAAAATATCAATAATGTGTGTTCTCTAGGAATCCACAAGCGGCAGTCCTTGTCCCAAAAAACGCAAAAGATGCTACCTATGTGAAAAAGATCGTCAAACTCAAATGCAATGAGACATTCTGCAAAGATCATTCTATTGAAATATGCTTGAATTGTGCACCTAATCTTGAATAAAATATTTTAGATAGAATTTTTTAGAAAAAAAATATATAGAATATTTCAGATATTTAGATTGAAAGAGTTTCTTGTACATTTTCATTTAATTTTGTTTAAGCTGTATTTAAAAAAAAAAAACAATTATTCTTTGGAAATTATGTGAATAAGTTTAATTTCTTTTTAATATTATGATTAACATGGTTTAATATTGATTTTAAAAGTCGGCCTGAGAGAGGCTGAACGCCAGTAATTGTGTAAATAAATTAGGCGCCATTAATTTTTGTTTCTTTTAGGTTAAAATTATTATGCCCTGTGATTTTTCTATGTTCTACAAGTGCAGAATCACAGGGCATAATAATTTTAACCTAAAAGAAACAAAGATACTAGATCATGAGAAAATTTATTTTAAGAGACAATTTAAAGAAGCATTTTTCATTCAAAAGAAATGTGCTACAATTAACAGAATGGAAGAAAGAGGAATTATAAATGGTATTTATAGATATGCTTTTAATTATATTTGGAAAAACTTTTAATTCTAAGAATAATAATCATCATGTGTTTATCTCATCTGTTTATCAGATAAATATCTTTTTATCTGTTATCTTGTTTACACACTTGATAACAGGAGCTATTTAAAAGCATGCTGTGGTAAAATTCTCTCATTCAGTACTTTTGTCTGAAGATGGTAACAACGCTGTTACCGAAACGTCACACACTATTTATTTATTTGGATTTGGTCTTATTTCCTTGTGTTTTTAACCTATACTTCAGAAGAATATGTGGAAACTGGAAATGGAAGAAAAAAAAAAAACAGTGTCCTGTGTCTCACGGGACACAAACTAATCGACTTATAAATTCTCAAAAACTACCACTACAGTTCTATTTTTAAACAGAAGCCTTGTTAAAAATATGACTCTACAAGGTTTGCGGATATTCCCCCTGGCCGACTGTTTTACTACCGATTTTGTGTATGCAAATTGGCATTTTTTATTCGCAATTTTACCGATTTTTTCAAATAAATTTAGTATTATATTATTTGATAAAGATGTTCTAAAATACTCTTATACCTTTTAAATATATAATTAATAAAGCTTAGGAGATTTGGCTTAATGTTTAAATTATACATAGAGGTATATATATATATATTACGATGCACTAGCGCGCCATCTGTTATCAAATTACAAAACTATTTTAGAGGCGTAATATTCTTTTTAAAATAAAACAATTTCTACTGTCCTTACTGCAATGGAAAAATTAAAGGGAGGGCCTGGCTCATCAGTGGTGAACCCTCCCAGCGGTTTTGTAAAGGATACCTAGTTGCAGAGTCAAAGGTCTTTTAGGGAGAGATGTCCTCTTACTGTAGAGTTGTTGATTAGTAAAAATGTTAATTTTGGTGATGAAAACTGTCCTTTGTAGAGAGGTTTCCTTTAGTGGGAGTGTTTTATAATGGAGGTTCTATTGTATGTTCTAGTGATCAGTTGCCATCTAAATAATGGAAATTTACAAAAAACTAAATGAATTAAAAAAAAAAAAAGTACCAACTGATGAATTTTGCCACATTGAGATGGGCCAAACATTTAACCACCCCTTCATCCTCAAAATAAAACTGCATCAGCTTTTTCTGCCAATTTACAATCTATTTTGTTTGTGGCCAGTTAGACGAGGCACTGATATTCTAATGGTTAAGCAATAAAACCCACTCTGTTTCTTTATTTGAGTAATTGTGAGAAAAAAAACTATACCCACACACAGCACAATTAAAAAAATCTAATTAAATTAACTACCATCTACTTAAATTGTGCTGTGTGTGTGTGCATCAAATATTTGGTTTCCTTTTATCACTGCAGCAAAAAGATCCAAGTTGAATTCTATACAATATCAAATTCTTATTAGATGCATTCATGCTTATAGGACTTCATCTTCTTACATCACACATATACTAGCGAAAACCCCTTTACTGTCCGATTATCTTGAATTATTACAAACAAAGTATAATATAACAAATTCTCTCACAGATCGAACACTCAAAAAACCCCTTCAAAAAGAATTAAACAAACTATATCTGGATCTAAAATTTAAGTTTTATCTTTCTCAATATAATGAACTGTTCAAGAAATTTTTTCCAATTGCTGTCCCAAATTTCATTTCTTCTGATAAATTCACTACTTTATTCTTAACTGGCAAAGGACCCTTCTTAAGTTTCCTATTCAAACTGAATGCTATCAATGATCCAACATGTGAATGCCGCTTAGATGTTGAATCACCAGAGCATCTTCTTTTAACTTGCCCTCTGACTAATCAAATTGTATGTAGATACTTTGAAACATTACCAAATTCTCTTTGTGTATATACTCTATCTTATGAGAACTTTGTTAAGTTTAGAACTATTTGTACAATAATTTACAAAACAATACTAATCCATCGTGTAAATAATTAATCATATATATATAAATAATACTAGCACAGCACAATAGTCCTTTGGACTTCGTGCTTTTGTAACAATAAATAAATAAATAAATAAGTGTATAGTTTTTTTTTCTCACAATTACTGAAATAAAGAAACAGAGTGAGTTTTATTGCTTAACCATTAGAATACCAGTGCCTCGTCTAACTGGCCACAAACAAAATAGATTGTAAATTGGCAGAAAAAGCTGATGCTGTTTTATTTTGAGGATGAAGAGGTGGTTAAGTGTTTGGCCCATCTCAGTATGGCTAAATTCACCAGTTGATGCTAGTTTTTTTTTTAATTTAGTTTTAGTAAATTCTCATTATTGAGAAGGAAAATATTAGGAGGGTATGGCTAATCAGTGGTGAACCTCCCATGCGGTTCCGCTAGTTTAATCCACCATTGCTGAATCCTATTATTTATAAATTTATGAATTCAATCTTTATTTATGCAAAATAATCCGAATTCTCTAAATTCAATTATTGTATTATAGAAAAAATATTTTTTTTAAATGTGAATTCAAGCAGTCAGTGAGAATGTTAATTTAATGTTTAAAACTCTCTCTCTGGTAGCTAAATCTAAGCTTAATTCTAAAACTTAATAAATCAGTTACAATTTCAAATCAAGTGGCAAAATGCTTCTCTATATTGTTTATTAGACATACAAGGTGTGTCCAATAAATAATGAGACTGGTCAATGATTAAAAATTTTTTATCAGTATTTTTCAAAATAGTCCCCTCCCGCATCTATACATAATTTCCTTCTCTTCTCCCATGATTTAAAACATTTAAAAACAGCATATTTCGGGATTTTCTTCAAGACCTTTTTTGAATCCGCTATGATGGACTCTCTATAGTCAAATCTCCTTCCTTTTAGAGCCATTTTGAGTTTTGGAAAGAGAAAAAAATCATTTGGAGCTAGGTCTAAGGAATAGGGAGGTTGTTGAAGTATTTGGATGCCGTGTTTAGCCAAATAAGTCAGTACAGATGTAGCGGTGTGTGGTGGTGCATTATCATGATGGATAATCCAATTTTTGGAACTCCACATTTCACTTCTTTTCAGACGAATTGATTCACGTACACGTCTCATAATATTTAAAAACGACTCCTTTTTGATTGTTTGACCTTCCTCTAAATATTCATAATGCACAATTCGCTTTATGTCAAAGGACGTGACCAATAAGACTTTGTTTTTTGACTTGCAAAGTCAGGATTTCTTCGTTCTTGGTTCATCTTTTCCTTTCCACTCCATGGATTGGCGTTTTGTTTCCGGGTCATACCCGTAAACCCATGTCTCGACTACAGTTATTACTTTTTACTTACAATTAGGGTTTTCTTCCACCATTTCAAGCATTTTTTGGCAACTTCAACGGGATTCTCCTTTTGTTGGATTGTGAGCATTTTAGGGATAAATTTTGAAGGTGTCTTCTTTAACTGCAAGTCTTCTTTATTTATCGATCCAACTAATGATTTTGATATCCCTGTTTCTTCCTCCATGTCCCGTAACCCTATTCGTGGATATTCTTTTATCAAATTTGAAATTTGGCTCACCTTTTCAGAGTTCCTGTGCAGAATTGGACATCCAACACACTTCTCATCTTTCACCGATTCCATTCCATTTTTAAATCGTGAAAACCATCTAAATGAGGTGGGCTTATTTACATTTTCATTTCCAAATGCCAATTTCAACAAAGTTGAAGTTTCTGAAGCCGATTTCCCAATTTTGCAGCAAAATTTAATACAAATTCGTTGTTCGAATTTTCTATTCATTACAAATTAAAAGTTGTTATGCAAGGCGTTCTTTTTACAAGCTTACAATTTATTGACTGCGCACGCAAACATGTTATGTGATATACCGCAGTGTAGCTGAAGCTTTCTATTTTTTTAATAGACTTTAAAAAAAAAATTATCATTTAATTTTTTCATTGTTTTTGACCGGTCTCATTATTTATTGGACACACCTTGTATAAGCCAATACACAGATCTAATATTGTATTTGGCTTATACATCCGTATGTATATATTCATATATTGCACTCTACAAGTTATTTAAGCAAACTATGAGCATAAGGTTTGAGAGGACAGTAAAATATATATAACTAGGGAGAGTGGTGTCCAACAGGAGCCATGCATTGATCATCTCTTTTTTTATAATAAAAAAGAACAAATAGGTTGTCTCAATACCCCCCAATTCTTGTAAAAGTTGAACTGCTTTCTACATATGTACAAATGTGATACACAAATGTGTAATTACAGTAAAAGGCAGTCACATATGCTTTCCCAGCATGATGATTATTGAGTGCAGCTTGTGTGCTTGGGATAAAAAAAAATAATAATAAGGGAATATTTTATTTTATTTTTTAATTATCTTGGTAGAGAAATAATGTATACCATTGAAAATGAAGGATTGCTACCACTACATCTACTGGAGGTGCCACATGTTGGCACACATGTTCAAGTTTGCAATCACCAGATGCCAGAGTGATTGCAGCAAACAGGCTTGTGGAACTGGACTTGTGCAAGAAGAAGGCTGTTTGTCACTTTTTCAGAGGAAAAAAATTGCCACCAAGAAATAATTGCCAGATGGGTGTATATAAAAACATTTATAGGAAAAAAACCTAAAAATTTCTGAAAATTATTTTATTCCTGAGTGTGATAGTCACAAATTCAAGGTAATAAGACCAAATCCAAATAAATAAATACACTATTTATTTATTTGGATTTGGTTTTATTACCTTGTATTTATAATCTATAATCCAAATTGTGCCTTATCATAGTCACAAATTGAGAAAGTCCATATGTCATTGGGCCCCAACTGGCCTGGATGCAGACTGCCACCTGATGTGTCATGTATTGTTGAAGATTCCAGATAGTGTACTGTGGGATTTCTTGCCAAATTGTCACCATCTGTCGGGCTGAATAATGAACATTCCAGGATGGTTGCAATACCTTTCCCATCACGACCCAGACATGTTCTATGGCTAAGAGATTAGGCAACCTTGCTGGCCATGGAGGAGTTCAGCAAGAATGAAAGACAATCCATATTAATACGTGCCGTTGGTGGCCAAGCATTATCTTGTTGAAAAGTAAGGCTAGGGTGATGTGAGAGGAACGGCAACAAAACAGGCCATAGAATGTCCTCTATGTACTGTTGTGCTGTTAAGGTGCCAGGAATGACTACTACTAAAAAAATCAAGTAAACATGATATTTTGAAGTTTTGACAGTTTCGGGATATACATACTATGTGGATACAAAATAAAACAAGTGACTTATCGAAAGTAATTTTAAAGTAATATATTTATTGGGAGCTTCGGGTCTTGCCCTTTCTAAAACAAGAGTTTGATAAAAAAAAATTGTGATTTATTATTTTAAACATTTATACAATTATTTACAAATGTTTATTTTAAAAAGAAGTCCATCATTTTTTGTTGAGTGAGTGACTTCAGTCTATCATTGTCCAATAAATTTTTAATAGTAGTGAGAGCTGCAAAGAAATTGTCACTTCGAAGAAATTGTCGGTTTTGAGGGCGTAGAAGCGTAGGATAGTAAGAGATCTCCTTGCCTCACTCAATGTGACTGGAATTGGCGGGTTTTTCACTTATGGAAAGACATTTGTTCCTTCTTGAATTCATTTTAATAACACAAACATTAAAAGGACTCACTTTATCGCTTCTGGTGCGGAACGTGACAATAGTTGCTTTGAAGATTTTGTCTGTAGATACGGGAAGTGACTATAGTCCACATGCTATAAAAATTGAATCCTTTCAGTACGGCCACCAATGCTAGTCGCCCAGTTGTGAAACTGCAGTCCACTTGGCATGGGAAATTTGAGCTCTAACTTTGTTTAGTTAGTTCACGGGCTGGTCTGTCTTTAAAAAATGTCGCCGGAAACATTTTCCCTCATATTTTTTAATTTTCAGATATAATCTTACATATAAATAAAATCAGGTAAACAAGAGTTTGACCACACAAAATTCATGATTTATTATTTTAAACATTTGTACAGTTATTCACAAATGTTCATTTGTGTCAAGATACTATTCCTTCAATTTCAAATTACCGAGCGGACAAATTTTAATATTGATTTTATTCAAATTATCAAGTACAGTAAAACCCCTCTATAGTGAACCCCAATGGGACAGAGCTTTTGGTTCACTATAGCCACGGTTCACTATAGCCAAGGTTTGGCCATTTTTAAAAACTTTTCAAAATTTTTAGACCGAATAATTAAAAAACAGTCATACAACCAGGAAAAGGCAGCCACTTAATTAATGGTCACTTTGTGTCAATTCCCTAAATTGACCTATTTCTTTACAGTAATGCTGAATATCAAAAGAAGTCATTTGATAATAGGTTCTTCTTATAATTAGCATACATGTTTATATATAAACATATGTATTATTTAAAAATTAAGCCAAATCCCCTAGGCAAAAATTATTAATTATATATTTTAAAGGTATAAGAGTATTTTAGAACATCTTTCTCAAATAATATAATACTATACTTACTTGAAAAAATGCCTCTAATACCTTTTTTTTTGCTTATCCCTAGTACATGTGGTACAGGCCATGATAATCATGGTGGGTAGTTAGCGACTGCTTTTTACTGTAAGCGCACCACATGTCTACACATGTGAAAAGCAGTTCGACTTTGCACTTACAAATGCCAGAGCCCCGTTTGGTTACTTGCACTCGCTGGTGGGGTTGGACTTTTGCAAGAATCGGGGGCCATTGGAACATTTTTTTTTTTTTTTTTTTAAACAGAAAAAAGTGTCCAATGCGGGAATCGAACCCGGGTCCTAGTGGTCGAAAAACAAATGGTTTAACCAGCCTTCCACCGACCCTTGTTGTTTGAAAGTGAAAAGTGAAATTTGAAAATAAGAATTGTCTTAAAATGTCTTTATTTCCATCAAAGGAATAAAGCTCCGTGTATTCTGAATCAATTGAGGATGAATCAAAAGTATCCAATTCAGAAAAATCGGACGCGAAACATGTTGATACGATAGCGCGATCGGTAAAATTTCGAATAAAAAATGCCAATTTGCAAAAACAAAATCAGTGGTAAAACGGCCGGCCAGGGGGAATATCCGCGAGCCTTGAATGAGTCATATACCTAACAAAATTCCATTCTAAAAATAGAACTGTAGTGGTAGTTTTAGAGAATTTATAAGTCGATTTGTTTGTGGCCCATGAGACACGGGGAACTTGGGGGAACTGTATTTTTATTTATTTTTCTTTTTCCTCTTCTCCCAATTCCAGTTTCCACATATTCTTCTGAAGTGTATATTAAATTTTCTTTTTAACCTGTTATTCAAACCATTTCTGGACTTAAAATTATTTGGAATTATTTTTTGGCAAAGGTTAAACTTGATATAGAATGCTCCTAAAATTTATTTTTTTTCGGGGGTCGGTGGAAGCCTGGTTAAACCATTTGGTTTTCGACCACTAGGACCCGGGTTCGATTCCCGCATTTGACACTTTTTTCTGTTTAAAAAAAAAAATGCTCCAATGGCCCCCGATTCTTGCAAAAGTCCAACCCCACCAGCGAGTGCAAGTAACCAAACGGGGCTCTGGCATTTGTAAGTGCAAAGTCGAACTGCTTTTCACATGTGTAGACATGTGGTGCGCTTACAGTAAAAAGCAGTCGCTAACTACCCACCATGATTATCATGGCCTGTACCACGTGTACTAGGGATAGGCAAAAAAAAAAATTTTTTTTAGAACGGCACTCTTTGTTTCTTTTCTTTATTTTGGAAGCCATTTGTATTTTTCTTCTATTTCAAAATTGTCGAATGCAAAGATATTCTATTAAATAAAAGTATAATGTGTAAAAATTTATAAAAGATACAGCAAAAATAGAGTGGAAATGAAAACAAACAATGCCGCTAATTTTTTGTTTTGAAATTGCTGAGCTGAAACATGCTCAAATTTTTCTGTTTTAATTTTTTTTTAAATCACAATTTTATGTTGTTATAAGCATAGTATTTTAAATAGATTTTATCATTTTGGGACTGAAAATAGGTTCGTTATAGGGGTAGTTCGTTATTTTAAAAATCGCAAAGTTCGTTATAACGATGGTATTTTCAATGGAATGGAATTGGGAATCGCCGTGGGTTCGTTATAAGGGAAGGTTTGTTATATCCAGGGTTCGTATTAGCGGCTTTTACTGTATTTTCCAAGAGACTGGTAAAAATTTTCAAATTATCCAGAAATTCAAATTAACGAGTTTCAAATTATCGATAGTCGACTGTATATGTTCGTAATGAGCACGAATTTCGGAGAGGCATTGATACATTAGAAATAGACTTACTGCAAAAAAATGTAATTGAAATTTTGAAAACAAACTCATGCCACGCTTATATTAAGTAGAATATTTGTGTTGGATGCGAAGTTCAGATATGCTTTGCCTAAATCTGTCATCGAATTTTAATCATTTACACGTTTGGTCAAAACATCTTTGTATACATATTTTCATATAAATCAGATAATTATTCACTTGGATTAAAAAGTAACAATAAGGCTATCAGAGAAAAGTAATACAAGGCTTTTTAATTGATTCAGCCTTATTTTATAAACAATTTAGAATGTGTGGGGGGAAAGCAGCTGGTCATTGAGTAAAATTCTCTAGTAAGGTCTTCAATGAGGCCAACCTTTGAGACCTTAATGAGATAAAACATAAGGTAACAAGACAACATCTAAATAGATATATTTGTGGCAGCTACACCATGCCTCAGTCAGCACGAGCTGAGAGAACATATCACTACGCTGCAGGCAGTTGCAGCCAGGACTTTAGGGCATGTGCTGTAGAAAAATAAGGCCATTTCCTCCTCTCATGGACTTATATTAATATCTTCTTAAAAATAAAAGTCAATGTCTGTTGTGTTTCGCGATAAAATCAAAAACTACTAAACCAATTGGTACCAAATTTTGCATGTCACTTTTTATAAACCTGAGGAAATTTTTCAGCAACATTTAAATTAGTATTTTTAGCTATTTATTTTTTTCATTTGAAGAACTTTTTTTTTTACGCGGATAAATATGAGGCAAAGTAACATCACCAGGCCAATTAAGCGACCAATGAGCACATTCTAAATTTTTTTTCAAGTTGTTTGCATACCTTTTTTGAAATATCTTTTTATATGAGAGTGTTACTTTTTTTTACAAAAGTATTGAGTATTGAGAGAGAAATTTATATTACTAAGTTACAGTAAGTGCACACAATGCAATTTTTTAAAACTTTACAAAATTAGTGTTACTGTATGTAAATAATGACTTTCGTATTTTTTATTGATTTTTGTTCTGGCCTTTATTATTATTATTTTTTTATTTAAAAAAAAAAATTGTTTAAATGCAGTCGCAGTCATTAGCAAGCACATATGTTTGCCTAATTTCAATGTGCTCTTTTTTTTTTTTTTTACAGAAAAATATTTACATGCCAGTATTTTGGATTAATTTTTTTTATAAAACAATTTTTTCTTATTCTTTCTGAGAAGATGGGCATCACAGTCAAGATCCATCGCAGTCGCTCACTCAACTCAGGCAATTTCAAGGGTTAATGCCTTTGGGCGGGTACCTCAGGGGTCGGGGGGAAAAGCTACCATTTATTTAAACTATATTAATTTTGAAACAAATAAATGGGTTGCAAAATATAATTAAATCAAATACCTAAACACTAATATGATACAATTTTTGCCATCACACACACTTTTTGCCTTTGGTTAATGTGTTACTTCTGTATTGCTATTCTATGGCACTTCTATTTATTATTGATGAACTTTCAGTATGAAGGAAATTGCACTCAGGGGAATTCTCGGGCGAAGCCGGCTCATTCAACTAGTCTATTGTTGTGTGTCAACAAGCAACCGACCGGAAATACACGTGACGTTGCAAATTTAATTTAAAATTTGTTTTTTTTTTTAATTTTTACTTTTTCTTTTTTTTTTTTTATCAGAGAAACGGAACCACAGAGATAACAGGTACAAGTTGTATTTGACCACGGACCACCGTTTTTGCGGAATGCTTTAAAAATACAACGTGCCAGTTATCGTTTGACCTTCGTGCTATTTATTATTTTTTTTCTTACCCGGCGAACGAAAGATGTCCTGTCACAGATATAACCCTTCCAACGGCGACACCGATGAGAATCGGACCCCAACAACCCTCCGGGACCGGACCACAAACCCAGCCCTGGAACGGGCCATGGTGACCATAGCCCACCAGGACAATGTACTGCAGCCTCTCAATAAAATGAGCTTTACATCCCCACTTCAGCCTCATCACATGGTGGAGAGCAGTGTCGGCCCAGCACCTCAAGCCGCGAATATAAGTATCGGCTACGGTGAGACGCCTTGTTTCAAACCGGAGGAGGAAGAGATCGAAGACTACGTGGAGGAGTTCAAAACGTGGCTGACAGCGAGCAAGGTACCGAAGGGAGACTGGACGAAGGCCCTAGTACGGCGGCTTCCACTTGACGGCCGCAAATTTATCAAGTGCAGGTTTGACCCTTCAGCCGCACTTGAAGACGTCTTGGAAGCACTGAAACTTTGCTACCCAAGGAACGACTGCCGGGCACGTAGTAGGGGTACCGAACTGAAGAAAATGAGACGGCCCCAGTCCACAGAAGATAAGGGGAAATACCTAATGAACCTAATTACGGCCCACGCTACGGCAGGTGAGTTTTCGCCGTTTGATTCAAGCAAGGAGGCATTGTGGGCATTGGCTCCAAAAGACTACTACTACTGGCAGCCTCATGGAGTACCACGCGGAACCCAGAAGAGGCCGACTTCCTACAGGCGGCGAAATTCCTCGACGAGGCGAACAAATGGAACAAGGGACGGAAGGAGGCAGGTACAACGACGAGTTGGGAAACAACTACGAGGACGGCGGAAGAGTGGGAACAAAAACGAGGGCAAAATCCAAGGACCGAAACGCCCACGGAGAAAGCAAGAAGGTTCATGCTGCCGGACGGGACGCCAAGATGCTTCACCTGTTACCAGACGGGGCATAAACACTGGGATTGCCCGAAAAGGAGGCCACGTGGTAAGTACAATTTTACCTCTAATCCTGTGGTGGAAGTTTCAAACAGTGTAGAGAGCGTACCACGTGTATTTTCCGAGGTTACTGGTAACACCAATCACATAATTTTCAGGGTAAAAGGACAACCGGGGGTTAACGAGAGACAGACAGTAAATAAGGTACCACTAGAAAAATCCACTTTAGAAATAGGGGGTACAACAATGGAAAAATTCCGTTGGACAGGCATGACAAATTTCTGCTTAATCACGCATATCAATGAGAAACATGTAGGCAAACTGATTTTCGATTCAGGGGCAAATGTTAGCTGCATAGACGAAGGAATAGCCAACGCACTAGGATGTGCTAGAATGCCTTCAAAATTACTTATACGGGGAATAAGTGGGTCAGTAGTCTCGAACACGTGCACATACTTGGAGGTCAACATTGATGGGTTCGACATATGTGGCAGGTTCACCATAATTCCAGGAAACGGGAAAAAGATTATTTTCGGCGTCGATATTCTAACAAACTATCATTGCAAAATTATGTTTAGAGACGAATCGGTAGAATTGTATAGGCCAAAAATAGGCACGGACGACCACGTGGTAGAACTAAACGAAGAACAGGAACTCGAGAGGTTAGGCACAATTACGAACGATCGAAAAACCCCAAACAAAAGTACTGCATACCAGATGACCTTGAAATTGCACCACGTTGTAAAACGAGGGTTAAGTTAAAAGGGCCAACAGTAATGGCGGGCATTTTAGAACCCCACCCCGACTGCGTAAGAAGAACGGGGCTGCTAATACCATCAGTACACGTTTCCGAAACGGTATCCGAGATACTCATTGATGTCATTAATACTAGGAACGAGCCGGTGCGGTTGGTAGCAAACTCGTGCTTGTTACGATCCGGCGGGGAAATAGCGAATGTTTCTTTCCTAAGTGAACAGGTGGGATACAGTATGACGGCCACGTGCAAATACGAACCACAGAAGTTCGATATAAACCCGGAGCTATTGGACGGCGAAAAAATCGACGTACTGGACGTATTGTACAGGTATCGGGAACTTTTCTCAGAAGAGTGGAATAAGGCGGCAGATATCGAACCGTACCACATTAAACTTAAAGCGAACACGGAACCAATTCGACAAAAAGCCTATCGCCGCAGTCCTAAGGAACGTGACATTATAGAGGAACAGGTTAAAGAAATGTGTGAAAAAGGAGTTATTAGGAAATCAACATCTCCATGGGCGAGCCCGGTCGTTTTGGTTAAAAAATCAGACGGATCCTATAGATTTTGTGTGGACTATAGAAAAGTTAACAACGTAACCGAAAAATTTTCATATCCATTACCGGATATCACCGACTGCCTGGACCGTTTAGCGGGAATGAAGTACTTCTCTCACACGGATTTTGTTAGCGGTTATTGGCAGTGTCCACTGGATGAAACAAGCAAGCCAATTACAGCGTTCACGACGGGTAACGGGTTGTACGAGTTTCAAGTGTTACCCTTTGGTTTAACCGGGGCACCGGGTCATTTCGAAAGAATCATGGATACACTGTTAGCTGAATTGAAATGGTCTGAGTGTATGGTTTATCTAGATGACGTCATCGTGTACGGAAGAGACATACGTGAACACAACGAGCGGTTAACAAATGTTCTAGAATGTTTCCGCGGGGCAGGCTTATCCCTAAAACCATCAAAATGTAGATTCGCCTACCAAAAGTTACCAATTTTGGGACACGTGGTATCGGAAAACGGCGTAGAACCGGCTACTGATAAGATCGAGGCGGTTAAGGAATTTCCGATTCCGAAAAATGTCAAGCAGGTTCGTTCGTTTCTGGGACTTTGCGGCTATTATCGCCGTTTCATAAGAAACTTTTCAAAGATAAGCAAACCGCTGACGTGTTTAACGGAAAAGATAAGAGATTCGTAATAGGTCCGGCCAAAATAGAAGCTTTTGAAACCTTAAAAAAAAAATTGATTGAGGAGCCAATTCTAGCACACTTCAACCCAGACGCTAGAATAGAAATACACACGGACGCATCAATCGTGGGATTAGGCGCGGTGCTAATGCAACCGGACAATGACAGGTTTTTGCACCCAATCCACTACTTGTCGAGAACGACATCGAAACACGAGAGTAAATACGGTATCTCAGAACTAGAGTGTTTAGCAATAGTCTGGGCTCTACAAAAGTTAAGGCCGTACATCTTCGGGAGAGAATTCAAAGTCGTAACCGACCATAGCGCGATAACGTGGCTAGCTAACGTACGTGACCCGTGCTCAAGACTTACTAGATGGGGGTTAAAACTCATGGAGCATGACTTTGAAATAGTCCACCGCGCAGGGAAGAAGAACGTTGCACCGGACGCACTCTCACGCAACCCTTTCCACAAAAACAATACGAACGTCGAAGACAACTTCAACGATTTAACGGCATGCACAGTACGGATCGTCGAAAACGGACAAAAGGAAGACATGTTTTGCCGCGATATTACCGGGAAACTACCAGACGCTAAAACACGGGACGAATATAAAAAAATAAACGGGATCCTTTATAAAAAGAACCATGCAACACAAGGTAACCAATGGTTGGTCGTAGCACCAAAGCAAAGCGTATCCGAAATAATGAAAACAGCGCACGATATACCCGAGGCAGGACACATGGGGGTAGCGAAGACGGTCCACCGTATTAAGCAACGTTTCTACTGGAAAGGTCTGGAAGAAGACGTGCGGAAATACGTTCGGTCGTGCAAAGTGTGCCAGGCCTTCAAACCACAGAGGTTCAAACCCGCAGCCCCGCTAGAACCATTACCACCGGCAACAGACATCTGGGAACGAGTGGGAATAGACCACCAAGGTCCTTTCAAAAAATCGGTAGAAGGTTACGAACACATTCTAACGATCGTAGACCATTTTAGTAAATACTCACTCGCAATCCCGGTAAAAGATACAAAGGCGGAAACCACATGCAACGCACTCTCAGACAATCTGCTCTACGTTTTTGGTACTCCGAAATGCATAATATCCGATCAAGGCAAATCTTTCGATTCGAGTACTTTTAGAGACTTTACACGGTTGTACGGTATTAAACACATTATGGCTTCCGTGGTACACCCGCGCAAACAAATGGCTTATGCGAAAAACTCAACGGCGTCATAAAAAATGGCATCAGAGTTTATCTCGAGGACGATCACGCCGAATGGCCGAGATTCGTAAAAACGGCGACTTTTGCGTATAACTCGTCCATTCAGTCGTCGACACAGGTGACACCGCATAAGTTGATATTTGGCGTAGAACCGAGGACGTCCCTAGACATAGGACTACCAACCGTCGACGAGCCAGTAAAAACTTACGACGAATACGTGACCAACCGCATTTTAGAAAACGAGAGATTAAAGAAAATTGCCGACGAAAACTACCGAGACCGGACAATGATGACGAAGTGTCAGTATGACCTTGCGAACCGTGAACGCTTCCGGAAGTTTGAAGTGGGCGACCTGGTACTACTGGAGTCGTCTCGCAGGAAACCGGGGAAAACGGAGAAATTCTGCCGAAATACGTAGGACCGTACGTAATAACGGATAGAATCAAGGAAACGACATATAGGTTACGACCACAGGACGGACGCAACGAAAATAGTAGGCGCCAGAGCACGTTAGCACACGTGTCGAGACTTAAGGAATTTTTAGAGAGATAACGGCGACTCGAGGGACCGAGTCTAAGATAAGAGGGGGGGTGGTGTTGTGTGTCAACAAGCAACCGACCGGAAATACACGTGACGTTGCAAATTTAATTTAAAATTTGTTTTTTTTTTTTATTTTTACTTTTACTTTTTTTTTTTTTTTTAATCAGAGAAACGGCACCACAGAGATAACAGGTACAAGTTATATTTGACCACGGACCACCGTTTTCGTGGAATGCTTTAAAAATTCAACGTGCCAGTTATCGTTTGACCTTCGTGCTATTTATTTTTATTTTTTATTTTTTTTCTTACCCGGCGAACGAAAGATGTCCTGTCACAGATATAACCCTTCCAACGGCGACACCGATGAGAATCGGACCCCAACAACCCTCCGGGACCGGACCACAAACCCAGCCCTGGAACGGGCCATGGTGACCATAACCCACCAGGACAATGTACTGCAGCCTCTCAATAAAATGAGCTTTACATCCCCACTTCAGCCTCATCACTATATATATAAAAAATGAATGTATGTGTGTGTGTCCTTTATGCCTGACCAAACCACTCATTGGAACGCCATGAAACTTTGGGAAGTTATTTAGTATAGTTCTGGGAAGGTTTCTAGCAAATAAAATTTTTGAAATAACTTTTCGCCTAAAAATAATCAAGATAAATATTCTAATTTATCTGTTATAATTCAACAATCTGCTCTAAATATTATCATGATGATACGATGATTTTGTAATGTAGAAAATTAGGAAAGACAAATTCAGGATTACATGGCAATTTATTTGAGACAAGAATAATGATACAATTTCAAGGCAAGATACTATTCCTTTAACTTCCAATTACCGAGGGAACCAATTAATATTGATTTTATTCAACTTTTCAAGTATTTTTCAAGGGACCGGGAAAAAAATGTTCACTTTATCGAGAGATTCGTTAGACAAACCTTTACTCGGGTAAAACCTGGGCAAAGCCGGGTACATCCATACAAGAATAATGATACAATTCCAAGGCAAGATACTATTCCTTTAACTTCCAAACTTGTACCGGGTACATCCGCTAGTGTTTTATAAAAATACTTTAACATTATAATCTTCCTCTCATCGGAACCATAGTGCCTACACAAGCATCACACCGTAAATAGTTCATGACATTTTAACAATTTATTTTTAGAAGATAGTACAATACTGTTAATTAACCTTCATGAATATTTTATTTATGGTTTTGTTGCCTTAGGTTTCTAATCTAAAAATATATAAATGTTGTGGAACCTTGCGTTATAATAGTCTCTTTTATAACAGCAACTTGGTTCTAACAATACAATTCAAAATCCCAGATTTCAAGTCCAATTGTTTTGACCATGGTTAAAACAACATGAAATCTTGATCCCAAGTGATGTTATATTAATAGCGAGGGTCAATTGTATAATCAGACCACCAAGAAGAGAGCCGATGCAACAACACTAAAATAAATTATATATCTCCAATTGTCCTGGAATATGGATATCAAATCTATGGTACAGAATCTGAAACAAATCTAAAATCATTAGAATTATAATCCTCTGTATCAATTAGATTAATCAAATATAAATATAATTGATACAGAGGAATATAATTCTAATAATTTATATTGAGTGAAACGAAATTGAGAAAATGAATTTGATCCACAGCAAAATAAAGAAACTTATTCTTGGAGATTTATATTTGATTAATCCAAATCAAAAATCACCGGAAAAAAATAATTAATAAGTAAAAATACATTTAAAAAATAAAAATTTTATTCAAATGTACTAAAAAGGAAAAAATAAATATTGAAACTTGTGTCAATGAGCAATTAGATGTATCTGAGTGAAAATAAATAGGCGGGGGACAATCATCATGAATTTCAAACCTAATGTGATTTGATATGTAGCAACTGATTAGCGATTTTTATAAGTGTTTGCCATATTTTTACTTCTTCTCTAAATATGATCGTCCCCCACTGCTTTATTTTCACTCAGATACATCTAAATGCTCAATGATAGAAGATACAATATTTTATTTTTCCCTTTTAGTGCTTTTGACTAAAATCTTTTTTAAAAATGTATTTTTGCTTATTAATTTACATTAGTACACACACTTTTTCCTTCTCAATATTTGAAAGTTGTTTCTAGTAAATTAACCCGTAGATCATTAATATACCTTTTATTTTTCAAAATTAGCTCAATTTTTTGAAAAATATTTGTAAATATTTAATTTTATAAAGAAGCTAATGTCTTCGCTGTCATCAAAATATTTTGAAGATATTGCCTTTGTAAGCATAAAATTGAATCATTTAGATGAAATGCATACCATTGCAATTTTATATCAAGAAATAATGTTTTTTCGCAATGGAGGTCGACTCGCAATATCTGACAAATGGTTCTGGGGCGAAAGACCACTGGCTATTTCATCAAAGTACAATTATCTTGGCTATCCTTTGTCAACAACGACTTCATATACACAAGTTGCCAAGCATTTCCAGGGCAAGGCACTGTCTGCAATAAGTGCGGTGTGGGCAGTCATGACTAAGACTAAAGTTAACTACCTCAGGCATTTTTAAGGCTATTGGACTCAATGGTTGTAGCGGTACTCCTATACGCAGCTCCGATCTGGGCTTGTAATCAAAAGGAGTTACTGGACAAGACTCAGGATGTTTTCCTGCGTCGGCTTTTAAACCTGCCCAGGTATATCCCAGGATATATCCTTCGAATGGAGTGAGGACGAACTTCTCTTGCAGTCACCTCCATAAAACTTACAATGAAATACTGGATCAAAATCCTCAATATGGAAGCTAACCGATTACCATTTATATGCTTAACTGAACTAATGAATTTGTCCTGAAATTCAAATATCCACATAGGTCTTGTTAAAACCATTAATGACATTCTGAATTCCACTGGTTTTTCTTATCTGATTAATTGCACCGATAAGGACTTTCTTCAATATGAACTGCCACTGATTACTCGAACAGCAATAGACCAATCCATACAAGGTGACTGGGCGAGAATTTATATTACAAAACTATATCCTCACTATAGAAACCTGAAGAAAACATCCCTTCCTGAAGGATATCTGTGGGAAAATCTTCCATTTATTGTTAAACGACACATTGCCCAACTGCGAGTACTTTACACATTCTTCCGGGAAAATCACGAGAACATTTTCGGAGAAGTGGTACTGTTATGTAAGCTCTGTAAGCAGAAAATGAACTCCGAAATATCTCACTATTTTTTCCACTGTACAAGTATTTCAGATGAGAGAAAAACATTTATTGCGAAACAGGATAATAGATTCCCGGACACAGTTGAGGATATCTTAACAAACTACATAACAGATAGAAAGTTTTCACTGGATCTATGTGGGTTTTACAAGGCAGTGAATAAAAAGGCATCGTTACTGTTACTTTGAATTGAGTGAATATGTATGTGTATATATATATATATTAGTTTTTAATTTTTTTTTTGTTGTTGTTGTTCACTTCTTTATCTCTTTCTTTCTTTGCTTCTTGGATCCTGCAGTAGAGTATTTTGTAAAACTTTGGGTCTTAATGGGGGCTTTTGTTATTATGTTGTATATATGTATGTGTGTATATTTATAAGGCACAATTTGGATTATAGATTATAAACACAAAGTAATAAGACCAAATCCAAATAAATAAATAGTGTGTGCCGTTTCAGTAATAGCGTTGTTACCATCTTCAGACAAAAGTACTGAATGAGAAAATTTTACCACAGCATGTTTTTAAATAGTTCCTGTTATCAAGTGTGTAAACAAGATAACAGATAAGAAGATATTTATCTGATAAACAGATGAGATAAACACATGATGAATAATATTCTTAGAATTAAAAGTTTTTTCAAATATAATTGAAAGCATATCTATAAATAGCATTTATATTTCCTCTTTCTTCCATTCTGTTAATTGTAGCACATTTCTTTGAATGAAAAATGCTTCTTTAAATTGTCTCTTAAAATAATTTTTATCATAATCTAGTATCTTTGCTTCTTTTAGGTTAAAATTATTATGTCCTGTGATTTTTCTATGTTCTACAAGTACAGAATTCTCAATTTTATCCCATTTCAGAGCATATTCATGGTTTTTCATCCTTTCTTTTAAAGTTCTGGATGTTTGTCCTACATAACATTGGTCACATTTTTCACATTTCACTTCATAAATTAAACCTGCTCTATTTGGTATGTGAGTGTTCTTATGGTTGTTGATATATTGAGAGATAGGGTTACATGGTTTCCATGCAATGTTTATTTTTTCATACTTTTTGAATATATTAGTAAAATTTCTCTCTTGCAAACTTTTGGTTTATAAATCGAAATGTGATAAATTTGGCTTCTTTGTTTTTGCACTCCAGGATTTTGAATTAAAGTATTATTCTCATATTTTTGGTTCATGTCTTCTATTATTCTATTTATCAATTTGATGGGAAAATCTTCATTGATTAGTGTTTTTTTGATGTTGTTAATTTCTATATTTCTTTTAGTTGTATCATTAATGAGTGTAAAAGCTCTATATATAAGAGCTTTTACTAATCCTACTTTTTGGCTGAAATGGTGCTGTGAGCTGAAGTTCCAATAAGTTCCTGTATGTGTTGGTTTTTTGTATATAGAGGCTGTAATGTTGTTATTATTGTATGATAAGTTCATGTCCAGGAAATTTATTGATTTGTTGTTATCTACTTCCATAGAGTAATTGATATCAGGCAATAGGTTGTTGAAGGTATCCAAAATTTTTTGTTCACTTCCCTGATTAATAAATAAAATAATAAACATCATTTTTAAGTGAATTTAGAGTTTTTATTTCTAATTGGCCTATATTAATACAAGCTGCATTTGGTGATATTGGACTACCCATTGTTGCACCTTTCATTTGGAGATATATTTGGTCATCATAAATAAAGTATGTTGTTTTCAAATAAAATTATATTCCAATTAAAAATTCAGATATTGGCAAATTATTTATTTTTGATTCTTTTATCACATGGTTTAATGCATCCATAATTGTGGGTATAGGGATTGAAGTAAACATGGATTCAACATCTAAAGATATAATTCTTTGATTTCCATTTAGCTTCATGTAAATAATGTCTTTTTTGAATTCATAGGAGTTAACAATTTCATTTTCATTAAAATATTGGTAGATTTTTAATTGTTGTGCTAACCATTTTGACAAGGCATATGTTGGTGAAGGTCTATTGTTTACTATTAAGCGTAATGGACAGTTAGGCTTGTGGACCTTTGGAGCACCATATATATTGGGAACATGTGCATCATAATTTTTCAACTTGGTTAAAAGCCTGTAATTAATATACAGTAAAACCCCTCTATAGTGAACCCCAATGGGACAGAGCTTTTGGTTCACTATAGCCACGGTTTGGCTATTTTTTTTTACTTTTCAAAATTTTTAGACCGTATAATTAAAGGACAGCTATACACACAAGAAGAGGCTTCCTCTTAATAGTGGTCACTTTGTTTTAATTCCCTTAATTGACCAATTTCCTTACATTAATACTGAATAATAATAGAAATCATTAGATGATGGTTCTTCTTATCATTAACATACATGTACCTCTATGTCTAATTTAAAAATCAAGACATCTCCTAGGCAAAGTTTTATTAAATATATATTCAAAGATATAAAATGATTTTAAAGCATCATTATCACATTATATAATACATTGTTTACTTGGAAAAATGGCTCTAACACCTTGTTGCTTCAAAACATTCTTCAAGCATTGCACCATTCAAATAAAGTTAGTGTTTTTCTTCCATTTCATTTTCCCACATATTCTTCTAGGTCTAGATTTCGTTTTGTTTTTTTTTAACCTGTCATGCAAAACATTGCTGACTTTAAAATCACCATAGTTAATGGCATAAAAATAGTTTTTGTTTCATCACGGGACCATTTATTTGTTGTTTTTTTTTTAGCCCTAAAACGTACGATCGCGATCGCTGCAAAAGTTGAGGTTGATTTCTCTTTGTAACAATTTTTAATAGCTTTATATTTTATCTTTTATAATAGAAAAGTTATATTATCTTATTTTAATATGTTCTTAACATTTTGCCTGTGTTGTTTCACTTTGAAAAGTTCTGAAAATGGCCTTTTTTTTTTTAAGAAATAACGCTTTTGTTTTTAAAATGCTTTTGTTTTCTTCATTTTGGAAGCCATTTGTATTTTTATATTTCAAATTTAATGGATGCAAATATATTCTATTTAATAAAAAGTATAATGTGTTAAAATTTATACAACATACAGCAAAAATAAAGTGCAAAATTCAAAACAAACAATGCCGCTAAATGTATTGTTTTGAAATCGCGATCCGCGAGCTGAAACATGCTAAAAATTTGGTTGTTTTAATTTTTTTTTAATTACAATTCTAAGTTCGTTATAAGCATAGTATTTTGAATAGATTTTATTATTTTGGGACCGAAAATAGGTTCGTTATAGGGGTAGTTCGTTATTCTAAAATTCGCAAAGTTCGTTATAACGATGGTATTTTCAATGGAATGGAATTGGGAATCGGCGTGGGTTCGTTATAAGGGAAGGTTCGTTATATCCAGGGTTCGTCTTAGCGGGGTTTTACTGTATTTGTTTTTTCTCCAGTTTTTAAGTATGGTGTTCAATTTATTTTTGAAGTTTTTTGTTGGATCATTTTGTAAAGGAGAATACGTCCCATTGTTATTCAATAAAGAAAGCATTTTTTGTTTATAGACTTCTTTTTTCATTAAAACAATTCCATTCCCTTTGTCATATTTTGTTATTACATATTTTGTTTGTAGGTGTTTAAGTTTGGAGGTCAATCTTTTGTTTATATTATTTGATTTATAATTTTGTTTTAGTGTGTTAGTAACTTCAAATCTAATATTAGCTGCCTCATTAGGGTTAAGAGTTTTGCATATTTCTTCTGTTTTTGAAATAATAACCAATTTTTTTTTTTGTTTCAGATTTTCCCCCCAAAGCATATTTATAACCTTTGCTAAGCAAGTCTAGAATTTCATTTGAGATACCTTCACCTGTTAAATTCATGATGTTATTTTTTGGTTTAATTTCAAAGTTGAATACTTCATTTTTCTTTTCTCAGGGAAGAGTTTTTCATTAATAAAATAAATTTCTTTATTTTGGCATAATAATTTTAGCATGTTATGTTTCTTTAAAATACTTTCTATCTTTTTAAAATGCCTTTTTGAATTTTGTTTAGCAATGTAGTTTGTTTTTATTTCAATTATATTTTTTTATTTTTTCAAAAAGGTCACTATCCATACTGTCTGCAAGCATTTTGAGATTTGAATTTATAGCCATTGAAATGGGATAAATTTGAGAATTCTGCACTTGTAGAACATAGAAAAATCACAGGACATAATAATTTTAACCTAAAAGAAACAAAGATACTAGATTATGATAAAAATTATTTTAAGAGACAATTTAAAGAAGCATTTTTCATTCAAAAGAAATGTGCTACAATTAACAGAATGGAAGAAAGAGGAAATATAAATGCTATTTATAGATATGCTTTTAATTATATTTGAAAAAACTTTTAATTCTAAGAATAATATTCATCATGTGTTTATCTCATCTGTTTATCAGATAAATATCTTCTTATCTGTTATCTTGTTTACACACTTGATAACAGGAACTATTTAAAAACATGCTGTGGTAAAATTTTCTCATTCAGTACTTTTGTCTGAAGATGGTAACAATGCTGTTACCGAAACGTCACACACTATTTATTTATTTGGATTTGGTCTTATTACTTTGTGTTTATGTATGTATATATCATACTTACATAATCTTTCTTTTTCTTCTTCTGTATATTCCCCACTTTCACAGGCCTATCTCTCTTGTAATCTCGGGGAGAATCCTCTATAAGACCAGTGTGTCTTAATAAAGGCTTTTGTGTGTGTGTGTGTGTGAATCTAAAATTACATTTTATGGATTCACAATTAAACTTTTACCCTGATAATCTCGGTACAGAGAGTGAAGAACAAGGTGAACGCTTCCACCAAGATATTAAAATCATTGAGCAACGATACAATGTTCTTTGGAATCAACATATGGTGGTGGATTATTGTTGGAATCTGATGCGTGATAACAAACAAGGAAAATATGATAAGACTTTACAGAAAAAATCTTTAAATCCATGAATAGAATTTTTTATTACTTCGTAAATATTACTGCATATTTATAAATAATGTTTTTTAAAGCAAATAAAATGTTTTTTCGCATTCACAGCTTTTTGTTAAGACCTTCCATCTTATAGAGTAAAACCCCGCTAATATGAACCCTGGATATAGCGAACCTTCCCTTATAATGAACCCACGGCGATTCCCAATTCAATTCCATCAAAAATACCATCGTTATAACAAACTTTGCGATTTTTAAAATAACAAACTACCCCTATAACGAACCTATTTTTGGTCCCAAAATGATAAAATCTATTAAAAATACTATGCTTACAACGAACTTGAAATTGTGGTTTAAAAAAAATTTAAAACAACAAAATTTTGAACATGTTTCAGCTCACGGATCGCAATTTCAAAACAAAAAATTAGCGGCATTATTTTTTTTCATTTCCATTCTATTTTTGCTGTATGTTGTATACATTTTTACACATTATAATTTTATTTAATAGAATAGCTTTGCATTCGAAAATTTTGAAATAGTAAAAAAAAAAAAAAATACAAATGGCTTCCAAAATAAAACAAACAAACAAAGAATGGCGTTCTAAAAAAAAAAAAGGTGGCAGCATGCCCTTTTAGAAGCGTTCTATAGGTTTTTAACTTTTAATTAGACAATTTTAATTTATATTTAGACATTTTTCATTTTAATTTAGACATTTTCAATTTTAATTTAGACATTTTTAATTTCAATTTAGACATTTTTCATTTTAATTTAGACACATGGACTTTTCTATAAAAAGTCCATGTGTCTGAATTAAAATGAAAAATGTCTAAATAAAAATGAAAAATGTCTAAATTAAAATGAAAAATGTTTAAATTAAAATTGAAAATGTCTGAATAAAAATGAAAGTGTCTAAATTAAAATGAAAATGTCTAAATATAAATTAAAATTGTCTAATTAAAAGTTAAAAAACTATACATCAAGTTTAACATAGGCTAAAAAATAATTCCAAATAATTTGAAAGCCAGAAATGGTTTGAATAACTAGTTAAAAACAAAATTTGATCTATACTTCAGAAGAATATGTGGAAAGTGGTATTGGAAGAAGAAAAAAAACAACAACAAAAAAAATGCTCTGTGTCTCATGGGACACAAACAAATCGACTTATAAATTCTCAAAAATTACCACTACAGTTCTATTTTTAGAACAGAAGTCTTGTTAGGTATATGACTCATTCAGGGTTCGCGGATTTTCCACCTGGCCGGCCGTTTTACTACCGATTTTGTCTTTGCAAATTGGCATTTTTTATTCTCAATTTTACTGATCGCGGTATCGTATCAACATGTTTCGCATCCGATTTTTCTGAATTGGATACTTTTGATTCATATTCCATTGATTCAGAATACATTGAGCTTTATTCCTTTGATGGAAATAACGATATTTTAAGATAATAATAATTTTAAAATTTTAGTTTTCACTTTCAAACAACAAGGTATTAGAGGCTTTTTTTTTCAAATAAATTCAGTATTATATTATCTGAGAAATAAGTTCTTTTTTTTTTGCTTATCCCTAGTACACGGGGTACACGCCATGATAACAATGGTAGGTAGAAGTAGGCGACTGCTTTTACTGTAAGTGGACCACATGTCTACACATGTGAAAAGCAGTTCGACTTTGCACTTACAAATGTGCCAGAGCCCCGTTTGGTTACTTGCACTCGCTGGTGGGGTTAGACTTTTGAAAGAATTGGGGGCCATTGGAGCATTTTTTTTTAAACATAAAAAAGTGTCCAATGCGGGAATCGAACCCGGGTCGTAGCGGTCGAAAACCAACGGTTTAGACCCTCCTTCCACCGACCCCCTGAAATATGTTCTAAAATACTCATACCTTTTAAATATATAATTAATAATGTTTTGCCTAGGATTTTCCCTTAATGTTTAAATTATATATAAACATGTATGCTAATGATAAGAAGAACATATTATCAAATGACTTCTTTTGATATTCAGCATTACTGTAAAGAAATATGTCAATTTAGGGAATTAAAACAAAGTAACCATTATTAAGTGGCTGCCTTTTCCAGTGTTTTTTAATTATATGGTCTAAAAATTTAGAAAAGTAAAAAAAAAAAATGGCCAAACGGTGGCTATAGTGAACCAAAAGCTCTGTCCAATTGGGGTTCACTATATAGGGGTTTTACTGTATATAAAAACAATTCTCCTGATAATTTTGAAAAAGAAAGGGAAAGAAATTAGATTTTTTTTTTTAATGAAAATTTATATGGATAGAGAAAGAAGTTTAATAAATACAGTAAAACCCCTCTATAGTGAACCCCAATGGGACAGAGCTTTTGGTTCACTATAGCCACGGTTTGGCTATTTTTTTTACTTTTCAAAATTTTTAGACCGTATAATTAAAGGACAGCCATACACACAAGAAGAGGCTTCCTCTTAATAGTGGTCACTTTGTTTTAATTCCCTTAATTGACCAATTTACCTACATTAATACTGAATAATAATAGAAATCATTAGATGATAGGTTCTTCTTATCATTAACATACATGTACCTCTATGTCTAATTTAAAAATCAAGACAAATTCTAGGCAAAGTTTTATTAAATATATATTCAAAGATATAAAATGATTTTAAAGAATCATTATCAGATTATATAATACATTGTTTACTTGGAAAAATGGCTCTAACACCTTGTTGCTTCAAAGCATTCTTCAAGCATTTCACCATTCAAATCAAGTTAGTGTTTTTCTTCCATTTCATTTTCCCACATATTCTTCTAGGTCTAGATTTCGTTTTTTTTTTAAACCTGTCATGCAAAACATTGCCGACTTTAAAATCACCATAGTTAATGGCATAAAAATAGTTTTTGTTTCATTACGGGACCATTTATTTGGATTTTTTTTTTTTAGCCCTAAAACGTACGATCGCGATCGCGGCAAAAGTTGAGGTTGATTCCTCTTTGTAACAATTTTTAATAGCTTTATATTTTATCTTTTATAATAGAAAAGTTATATTCTCTTATTTTAATATGTTCTTAACATTTTGCCTGTGTTGTTTCACTTTGAAAAGTTCTGAAAATGGCCTTTTTTTTTTTTAACCCGGCAGTGGTCGAGCCCTCTTTTATACCTTGAAAGGTCTCGGTGGGTAAAATTTACCCACTTTTAAAAACCTAAATAAATCAAATACTCTTTTCAATATTTTTATTGTTTTCTATGTTAGAATAATGATTTGTCTATTAAATAACTTTACATAAAATCCTGAGATATAAAAATCATATTTTATTTATTTTATTAATAACAAATCAAAATATCAAATATTTATGATATATTTGACTATTTTATGAAAATAAAAATATATATTGAAGATAGGTTATTAAATATAAATTTGTATGAAAGTTATCACTTCCTTTCATAGAAATTAGGACTTGTTTCGTCCTTTATGACATTCTTGACAAATTATTACAGTGTTCCTTACACAAAAAAGCAAAACAGTACTGTTAGTTTTTCTGTCCTTTTTTTCTTTCTGGCATTTCTTGCATCGATGTCTTTCTCCTATTATTGGCTTTTTAGATGGACCAGGCTCTAACAAATTAAAAATATCGGATGCATTTTCCTTTATTTCACATGGCATTCTTCCGCTTACTGTGCGAACTTTGACCATCTCTTCAATAAGATCTAAGGATAAGGTTTTCAAAAAATGACGTCTTGATTTAACCTTTGATGCGTTGCCATTTGCAAAATGAATTATCTGGGAATTTATTGCCCCAATATTTAAAAGTGAATAAAAAATAACCATGGGCCATCTTCTTGAATTTCTAGCACAGTTATATGTAGCTGTCATTTCGTCCATCATATCTACACCCCCCTTTGTCATATTATAAAACATTATCATCTCTGGCTTTTTCAATTCTCCCGTTGAATCATCTATATTTGCATCGTGGTGCAGAGTTGAAAGCATAAGTACAACTTTATTCTCTTTAGGCTTGTATGAAAGAAGTGTCATTTCACTTTGAAAGCCAAAAACACTAGTGTGTACATTTCTACTTCTGCTGATGACAAACTCTGAGGGGATTTCCTTTTTATTTCTTTTTAAGGTACCAACAATTGTTAGTCTTTATTGTTGTAAAAGTTTTAGAGCTAAAGAATAACTGGTGAACCAGTTATCCATTGTTACATTGCGGCCAGTTCCCTTGATTGGCTCACACAATCGTTCCACAACGTCACTTGGACTGTTGCTGACATTGTAAGGACCTTCAGGGTTTTTTCCTGAATAAATCTCCAAGTTACAAGTATAAAACATTTTTGAATCCACGAGAGTAAATAATTTTATTCCATATTTATTGTGTTTACTCGGAATATACTGCCTGAAATTGCATTTCCCTCTGAAAGCGTTAAGCTTTTCATCCACCGTTATATATTCCGAAGGAGAATAATGATTTTGGCAATTTTTTACAAAAGTATCAAGAATCAATCTCACAGCTGCTAATTTATCTTGACGAAGTCTTTCATTTCTTGTAGCTTTGTCATCAAAACGAATTACTCTGAGAAGAAATTAGAATCTGTTTTCAGACATAGCTATTCTACACAATTCAAATCCTGTACTATCTCTTGCCCATGCATCATCTGTATTCAATTTATTCGCTTTCATGACCCCAAGAAAGTAAATAATTCCCAATAAAGCTTTAATTTCATGTAGGTTTGTCAAATTAGCATCTCTTTCTCTGCTATAGTTCTGCTGAATATTCCTAATGTAAATGTTAGTATTTGTAACTATGCATTCAAGTATATTGTCATCTATAAAGAGATTCCAACAATATAATATCGATTTAGCATTTTTTGCTTCACCCTTTACCCCTGGTAGATGGGTGATAATATTTTCACTGCGAGTTCGAACATTTTTTGGGGGAAGAGCTTTCTTCCATTTAGTCTTTTGGTCCTTTCCTATATAGTAATTGAAGCTTGGATCCTCATTGTTTTCTTCTTCTGATAATGTATACTGTTCAGTGTCTGTACTCCAATTCCTCTCTTCTATATGATCATCAATTTCTGATTCCTCATCATCGGGATTTGGAATATTATTATCATCACAGAGAAAATCAGCATTTGAAAGCATTTTATCTAAAATAATGTAAAAAGAGGAAATAAAATATAAATCCTACCTTATTGTTGGAAGAGAATAGATTGTATTATTGCACTTTAGTCAGCAAAACCAAACAATAAGAAGCCAGAAAGTAACTCGAAACTTAATTACGCAAACCAAAACCAAAAGCGTTAAAAGGTCGCGCTGGGTAAAAATTACCCAGTGACGAGAACTCAAAAGGTCACACTGGGTAAAATTGACCCAAACATGCTAATAAAATGAATATATGTCATAAAATTAAAATTATAGGTTTATTATAATAATCTTTAGATAGATTTAAAAAGGTACTGAGAATATATATATATTTTAAATATATATATTTTTTAATATAGAAATATTTTCGAAAAGTTCCTTCTGGGTAATTTTTACCCATTGCGACCGCTTAAGGGTTAAGCAATAACGCTTTTGTTTTTAAAATGCCTTTGTTTTCTTTATTTTGGAAGCCATTTGTATTTTTATATTTCAAATTTAATGGATGCAAATACATTCTATTTAATAAAAAGTATAATGTGTTAAAATTTATACAGCCTACAGTTAAAATAAAGTGCAAAATTCAAAACAAACAATGCCGCTAAATGTATTGTTTTGAAATCGCGATCCGCGAGCTGAAACATGCTCAAAATTTGGTTGTTTTAATTTTTTTTTAATTACAATTCTAAGTTCGTTATAAGCATAGTATTTTAAATAGATTTTATTATTTTGGGACTGAAAATAGGTTCGTTATAGGGGTAGTTCGTTATTCTAAAAATCACAAAGTTCGTTATACCGATGGTGTTTTCAATGGAATGGAATTGGGAATCTGCGTGGGTTCGTTATAAGGGAAGGTTTGTTATATACAGGGTTCATATTAGCGGGGTTTTACTGTATATCTAAGGGCAGTTATTGAAGTGAAATATACATACATATACATGTTTAATATTGTTTATTCATTTGCTCTATCTGGCGCATTTATATCTGCCTTTGCCAGTCCCAAGCCCGGATGAAAAAGGAGGAGGGGGAGCAGTAACAAGCTCGATAAAAAACCTGGGTTCAGCTGGCCCTGCTGATAATACCCTGTAAGGGCTCCTAATCCATAGTTACAGGATGAGCAGTGTTTGTACTCCATGTTAGGAGCAGCTGCACAAGGCGTCTGTTCCTCATGTCAGAGGCAACCATTTCTTTTGGAGCTAAGTTGGCCTGCCACTGAGAAGAGCTCCCAGTCTAAATGACAAAGGCAGATGCATTCTACTTCACCCAGTCATGATAGTTGTCAAACAGACACCATCAAGGGTCACAACTTGATATCCTAATATGATTGAGTTGAGATAAGAAAGAAGAAAAGAAGATGCGTTAAGGGCATTATTTCCATAACTCGAGAAATTGAGCTAAAAGAAAAAAAAAAATTGATACCACATTAATCGGCACAAAAAGTTAACCCAGAAAATATTTTGTTTATTTGAGGAGGATACTTTTTTTTTTTTCGTTTTGTATACTAGTGTTATTTAATTAGTTTTTAGCCATGAATTTACAAAACTTAGAATCGAAAGTTCACTGGGGATTAGGCCTTAAATAGACGGAAGCCTACTTGCGGTGGATTGGTCAATTCTTTGTGAGGGGCGTAACATAAGACCTAAAAAGAAATTTAGAAATTTGTTTATTCCTGGCCATTCCAACTACCCAGAAGTCTGAAAACTCGTACACATGCATTTTTCATTGGACTGAGTGAGTGTTAAAAGTTTCATACTTCTATGTGATCAGGAAGTATATCAAAATTAATTTACAAAATTTGAAAGGCAATTTGTCCATTTTCGCCCACCCTGACAACCCAAAAGTCTGAAAATTTGTCAACTTGCATTGTCATTGGGTTTTGAAAAGTTTAACAAATTTCAGATTCCTATGTGCTCTAAAAGTATATTAAAAATCAATTGCAAGATTTGCGGACAGACTGATGGGCGGACTGACAGTGAAGCAAGTTAAATAAAAGCTTTTAAAATACAACTAAGTGCAGCTAGAATATCACAGACCTTTAAAATAATGCCCTAATGATATCATACTTTACGAGGCAGACATTATTCCTTTAAAGGAAAGAAGAAACTACCATCTGCCAAAATACATAAACAAGCTCCAAAGTCATGGAAATAAACACAGAACTCCCAATTACATACCTAATTAGGAATCCAATCTAAGGCTAAAAAAAGAAGGCCCCTTCCACCTGGCCAAAAGAAATGGATTTATAAAATATAAAGTAGGAAAAATTATTTGGCCAAAAAAAAAAATCTTCATGCAAACCACTATAAAATGTTATTTATATTGCCATGTTAAATGAACCCACCAACAAACAATTTCAAAATCCAGAAAATCCTTTTTTAAAATTATCATTAGAAATAATAACATTCCTAAAAGTGCAATAACTATTTACACAGATGGTAAGCAGAGATGAGTTGTTTTAAAATTGTTAGAGGTGATCATCTTTATATTATATGTTAAATACTTTAATACTTGTAAATTCTACTGTTTAAAAATTTGTATTTTTAAATTTAATTGTAAAAAATTTGTAAATTTATATATGTAAATTCTTGTGCCAGATTAATCAATATAGAGGATTTGCATATGTCTTGTTAGTTAAAAAAAAAGAAGATAATAGGTTTGTTTGGCAGAGAAGCTAGATGCTCTCAGGTTAGTTTTTTTCTTATTGTAAATATGTTTGTATAATATCTTAAAATTCTCTGCTCTAATTTTATTATTAAAATAAACATAATTTCTTCATAAAAGTATATTTATTTTTTTCCTCTTTAAAAACTTCAAGAATTAATAGAAAATATTAAAAAGGTACCATCTCTATCCTCCTTGCACCCAACATAGGTTATGGCCTACTTGCAAGCTTATACCTTATACTATAGCTATTTAAGAAAAGAATTGGCTAAGTTTTTGGGGCCGTATTAAAAGTTTGAAAATGAATGATACAAATTTCACTTTTCCAAAGCTGAATGCTTTTAACTATAATATCTGGAAAGTGGATATGAAGGTCCTTCTAATTGATAGAGGAAGCTGGGATTTTATCATAGAAGGTGAACATGATCTTCCAGCTGAGGCAACAGCCAAAGATATAAGAGAATTCAAATGGAGGAAGGATAGGGCTTTTACTACTATTTACCAAGGAGTAGAAAGAAAATACCAAACGTTGATTGCCAATGCTGCTGATGGAAAAGAAGCTTGGAATATATTAAAGCAGAATTTTGAACTAAATTCAAGGGCCAGACTGGTTGGATTGATTGACGAATTTTATGAACTGAAATTTACTCCTGATGAAGAAACTATTGGAATATTTATAAAAAGAGTCCAAGAGAAAAAACAACTGATTAACCCTTAATTACTCGCGTCTAGACACAGGTCTCACCTAAAATTTTAAGTGAAAAAATAAATACGATTTTCGAGTCCAAATAATTTGTAAGTTTTTGTAGCTTAAAATAGCATCGAAATAAATATTTTTGACCATTTGTTCTATCGCTTGGCCCCTAGAAGGAAGAAAAATAAAACAAAAAAGCCACCGCCGAGACAAACGTCTCGACGCGAGTACTTGCGTAATAATTTTGGTTTAGGTTTCATTTTCAGGCTGGTTCTATCTTCGTAAAACAGTAAGTTATTGTTCTTCTTCTAAGTATATTTTTTGTTCCTAAATATCCTAAATTCTCTCTCTCTGTCTCTCTTAGGTATTTAGAATTTATTTATTTTTATTCAATATTTTAATACTAAATATTTCCTAAAATATATATTGTTACGAGAATAGCACTTGCAACCTCCTCCTATAGATGGCGCTTTCGCCTGTTTTGCATCTGCAACTGATGCGGGAGTCGCCGACTGCTGTGGTCCCGTTTCCTGGGGAGGTTGGCTGTAAATACCTTTTCATATTGGCCCCAGGAGGTGGCGTAATGTAAATACCCGTTGTTTATTATTCAAGTTATATGTAATGTTTAGTAATAGATAACAATAAAGAGAAGTGCTTCAAGTCTCCGTGCCGCCTCCTGTCATTTCTCTCGCCGTTGCCATCATCGCCGGGCTGCTGCTACTCTCTTGGTAAGTCTCTCGTGTCCCCCCACCAGTGGTAAGGCCGAGAGATACTGTCAGAGGAAGGGAGTTTCCACTTGGGCGGTGGAACTCAGGACTTCTTCGGGGTGCCTGCAGGGAGGAGCTACTCCGCGGCAGAAGAAGCGAAGAGTCGCAAAGAACCGGTAGGGTAAACACGCGACAATATTATATTATAAAAAATGGCTAGTACTTCTGAGAGGAATCAGAGTGAATCCGACATGGATTGCGGTGAAATAATTTGTGTTTTATCCGATACTTCTGATACCGAAATTTATAGTTATCATGACACAGACTCTGAACAGAATTCAGAGGCGGATGAAGAATTACCAAATGATAATTCTGAATTTTATTTTGGAAAGGATGGTGTCACAAAATGGAAAAAGACAATGTGGGAGAAAACCCAGATTAGTACAAGAAGTGTAAATATAATTTTTCAATTGCTAGGGCCTAAATCTGAAGCAAAATCGATAGAATCTGAATCGGATGCATTTACAAAAATAATTGATAATGATATGGTACAAAAAAATTGCATATTGTACGAATGCTTATATAAGCAATATCAAAGAACATTTCTCTAGAGAAAGAGATGTCAAATTAACTACGGTAACAGAAATCCTAGCTTTATTTGGACTTTTGATAATTTCAGGTGTCAAAAGAGCTGCTCATTTAACTTATAAAAAGCTATGGGCGGTGGATGGGTCAGGAGTAGAAATTGTGAGAGCAATTATGTCACAAGAACGTTTTTTATTTCTTCTACGTTGCCTGAGATTTGATGATATTACAACAAGAAAAGAACGAAAAAAGCTGGACAAACTTGCTCCAATTAGAGAATTTGTAGAAGCCTTTGTATATAACTGTACAAAGCTCTATACTCCAGGTGAATATAATACAATTGATGAGAAGCTCATTCCATTTCGTGGCAGGTGTGGCTTTAGACAGTATATGCCCAACAAGCCTGCAAAATATGGGCTCAAAATTTATACCATTAGTGATGCAAGAACATTTTATACCTTTAATTTTGAAATATATTGTAGAAAACAACCCGATGTTCCATATAAAAAAAAGTAATTCACCCGATGATATTGTGAAAAGATTTATCACTCCAATATCTGGGACAAGCCGAAACATAACAACAGACAATTGGTACACTAGTTATAAATTATCCCAAGATCTTCTTACAGAACATAAACTCACTTTAGTTGGCACTTTGAAAAAAAATAATAAAAAGGAAATCCCTAAAATATTTCTGCCCAATAGGAATAGACCAAAATATAATAGTATATTTGGCTTAACTCAGAATACCACCCTTGTATCTTATGTCCCAAAAAAGAGCAAGGCTGTTCTATTGCTCTGAACAATGCACTCAACTCCCACAATTGACGAGAAAGTGGATTCAAATTAAAACCTGAAATTGTAACATTTTATAATTTGACTAAAGGCGGGGTTGACATGGTGAACCAAATGTGTGGAACTTATTCTGTTGGCCATCGAACCAACAGATGGCCTCTATGCCTATTTTTCGACCTACTAAATGTTGCAGGCATAAATTCAGAAATAATTTTCAAGTCTTTAAATATAAATTCACCTCGAGTTCCAAGAAGAATATTTTTGAAAAATATTTCCCTACAATTATTCCAGGATCATTTAAAAATTCGATCCCAATTGAAAAACTTGCCAAGAAGTCTCCATGACCTGATAATATTGCATTGCAAGAAAGCTGAAAGTCCAGAGGTAAGTTATATATATTTCATAAAATTATTTGAAATGATAAACATAACAATATTTTGTTTACCACAGATCGAAATGGGTGTAGAGTCAGAACCTAAGAAGCGAAAACGGTGCTATGTTTGCCCAAGTACCAAAGGAAGTATGACACAAATTATTTGCTACAAATGCAGGAGACACATCTGTCAACGTCATTCTTCGAATATTTGCAAAGATTGCGAATAATATCCGTCTGCAACTTTTAATAGTAGCCTATTTGTAGAACTATGTCAAACATTCATTGTTTTTACTATAGTCATTGTTTCAATAAAAATGAATAAATATAAAAATATTTTTTGCCTTAATTCACATGTGTCATAAACTACACACAATTACGAATATAATGCAGCCTAATTTTCAATCCAAATATTAAAATTTAACATATATTTGGGTTTTTAAAAGTGAGACCTGGGTCTCAACGCGAGTACTTACGTAACAAATATAGGCGCGAGTAATTAAGGTTTAAAGAAGCTGGATTTGAGCTACCTGAAGTACTTGCGTGTTTTCAGTTGATAAGGAAGTTACCTCAAGATTATGATGGCATTGTCCAAGTTCTATACAGACTAGAAAAAAAAAAAACAATTCAATGTTGAAAACATTGAAGCCCACTTAATAAATGAATCGGGAAGAGTTCAACAAAAGAAAAAAGATGATGGACTTGATATTGTAGCAAACGCTTATCAAACAAAAACTCCCAGGATGTACCAAGGAAATAAAAAGAAAAATTATTTTTCTGCAAAAGCACAGTATAGCAGTGGAAGCATGCTGGAGCCAACAGTGCATCCAAGAACAGCAAGAACCCATGATATAAGGAATTGCTCCTTCTGTGGGAAAACTGGCCATCTTTTAAAAGACTGTTTTCTTAGAGAAACAAAAACTCTCAATGGCAACACTACAGAAAGGATCAGAACTACAAGGGAACATCTTCTGCATTTCACTCGGAAATTCTAAGCTTCTACCATATTTGTGAAAGGGCAAGTGATCCAACTAGTGAATTGGGAGAATGGCTGATAGACAGCACAGCTACATCTCATTTTTGCAAAGAAAAGGATTGGTTTGTGAACTACCAGGATATCCCTCCGATGTGCGCTTTGATTGGAGATGTCGACTGCAAATCAACAACCTTAGGTAAGGGAGATATCAACTTTGTTTTAAAAGACACAAATAACACCTTTGTAGAGGTAACTCTACTTTATGTTTTATATGCACCAAACATGAGAAGGAATCTCATTAGTGGATCATGCATAGACATAGCAGGAAATAATATTATATGGCAAAACGGTAAAATGACAATCTTTAAAAATAATGGGGAATATTTATTTACAGCAAGACGAGTAGATAAATTATATATTGTAAATGGATACCCTAATAAAGCCAAAGCTCAAAATTATTCAGTTTCTTATAACTCAAATCTTAATTTTCTCCATAAGAGATTTTGTCATATTAACTCAGAAATACTGAATTCTATGAGTAAAAAGAATACTGTCAAAGGATTAGAAAAAGTTGAGGGTAATCCAACCACATGTGATATATGTAAAGTAGCTAAGATCACCAGATCATCATTTATATTTAGCTATACAATTCTGACTAGAAAACCTTTAGAAAAAGTGCATATGGATATCTGGGGTCCTGCACCAGTGAGATCACTTGGTGGCAGTAGATATTTTCTTTCTATCATAGATGACTACTCAAGAAAGGTTAATGTTTATTTCCTAAAAGAAAAGTCAGAAGTTTTTAACTATTTTAAGCAATACTTGCATGAGTCTGAGAGAGCATTAAAAGCCAAATTAAAATGTATTAGGACAGATAATAGATTAGAATTCTGTAACAAAGAATTTGAAAATTTTCTAGTAAATTTGGGTATTAAAATAGAAAGAACATCAACTTATAGTCCTGAACAAAATAGAATTGCTGAAAGATTTAATCGAAATGCTATTGAAGGTGTTCGAGCAATGCTTTTAGATACTGGGTTACAACCCAGATTCTGGGCAGAAGCCCTAAATACCTTTACATACACTAAAAATAGATGTGAACATGCTCTAACTAAAGGAGTAAGTCCAATGGAATTATGGTTAGGACATAAACCATCTGTAAGACATTTTAAAATTTTTGGCTCATTAGCTTATGTACATGTCCCTAAAATAAAAAGAAATAAATTACAACCTAAGGCCAATTCAGGCATAATGGTAGGTTATGCAACCAAAACAAAAGGTTATGGAATCTGGTTACCAGCAGATAGAAAAGTAATAGAAACCATTCATGTATTTATTGATGAAACTAAGAAAGGTGTAGATACTTTATTTGGTACTGCTTCTAGAGTACAATATGTATTATCCACAGGATGATAACTACCCTTATGAAAATAATGATAGTGATAACCATAATTTACATACACTTACCCCAATAGACATAACTAAATGGAAAAGAATAGAAGTACCTAGAAAGACAGGACCAAGAGTAGATGTATACTAT
Source organism: Cordylochernes scorpioides (assembly GCA_030710605.1). Classification (NCBI taxonomy): domain Eukaryota; kingdom Metazoa; phylum Arthropoda; class Arachnida; order Pseudoscorpiones; family Chernetidae; genus Cordylochernes; species Cordylochernes scorpioides. Next base: position 43,368,010 of record CP092876.1, on the reverse strand, counting down.
TATCCACCTTCTAGTGATCAAAAATTAAGATCATTTAATGATGTACAAAAATATTGCGAAACAGAAAAGCTTGAATTTAATTCTGAAATGTTTTTATTTAGACCACAAAAACCAGATATAAGCGAGGAAAATGAAGTTAAAATAGAAACAAACTGTTTAGAAGATGATTTGTACCAAAGTATTTTCCATGAGGAAATCTATAATGTAGAACTTCCAAAAAACTTTAATGATGTACAACAATCACACACAGGAAAAAAGGAATTGGATTAAAGCAATGGAGGATGAACTTAAGGTAATGAAAGATAGGAAAGTATGGAAATTAGTAGATCCCCCACCTCAAGTTGTGAAAATATTAGGTAAAAAATGGGTATATAGCGTAAAAAGGGATGATAAAAATAATATAAAAAGATATAAAGCTAGGCTTGTGGCACAAGGTTATAGACAGAAATATGGAATAGGTTACACTGACATTTTTTCACCAGTTGTAAATTTTTCAATAATTAGATTCCTGTTTATAATATTAGTATCTTTGCTAAGATGGAAGCATGTCCAGTTAGATGTTAAATCAGCCTATCTTTATGGAAATTTGAAAGAAAAAATTTACATGCAACAACCTGATGGATTCAAAATAAAAGGTAGTGAAGATAAAGTTTGTCTTTTAGAAAATACTATTTATGGGTTACATCAAAGTGGAAGAGAATGGAATAAAGAATTGGATTCAATTTTGAATTCAATAGGATTTGAGACCATTAAATGGTGCAACTGTGTATATAAAATGAATAATAGTGTTATCCTGATAGTATATGTTGATGATATCTTGTTATTTGGAATAAAAACATCTGTAATTGTAAAAACTATTCAAATTATTAAAGAAAAGTTAGATATAGAGGAATTAGGAAAGTTCAAATATCTGTTAGGAGTTAACTTTGAAACTACAGACAAGGGCATATACTTACATCAAGAAACATATATAAACAGACCTATAACTAGTTTTACATATCTACCTAAGACATTGGTAAATTTACCTTTTAAGACAGGGTGCTGGTTACCACCAAAAATTAAGGAAAATGAAATTATTGAGACTGAACTCATGAGAAAATACCCATATAGATCAATAATAGGTTGTTTATCTTTCCTTGCAGACAGAAGCCGACCAGATATTTATTTTTCAGTAAACACAATAGCTCAATCCTGTAATGGATACACATATCAGCATTGGAAAATTGTTGTAGACCTAATGAATTATGTCTTTAGGACAAAACATTATAAAATAAACCTAACAAATGTTAATAGAGGCATCTTAAATGCATATTCTGATGCAAACTGGGGAAGTCATTTGACCAATAGACACTCTACAAGTGGATACATACTATATCTAGATGATACCCCATTTACATGGAAATCGAGAAAACAAAAGTGTATTGCATTAAGTTCTATGGAATCCGAATTTATAGCCTTAACTGAAATTGTAAAATAAACAATATGGTATTTTAATATATTAAAAGAAATAGACGTACTACCTAATGTGGGAAAACCTATTCAATTTTGTGACAATCAGTCAGCTATATATTTCTGTAAGAATAGTGTAGAAAATATGAAAACCAAGCATATTGATATCAGACTACAATTCATTCAAAAACTTGTTGAAAAAGAAGAATTCACTTTGAAATTCATTAATAGTAATTTAAACTTAGCTGACTTCCTAAGTAAACCTTTATCTAAAGAGAAACTAAGTTGTTTCATAGAGAAACTGTTTTGGAGATGAACTATCTACAAATTATTTCAAGACTCATCTTCAGACAAGACTGGACCCGAAGCAGGAGGGAGTATGAAGCCCACTACTTATACAAGTCGACAAAGGACTCTGCATCATCTGTAAATTCCTTCACTGTTTTGTCCTGTTTATCTCATTCTATCTCATTATACTTTTGTGTAAATAGAGCTATGATGTTGTAAATCATGAGGAATGATGATCATGGGGCCGATTGATAGAGGTGATCATCTTTATATTAAATTTAAAATACCTTAATATTTGTAAATTCTACTGTTTAAAAATTTGTATTTTTAAATTTAATTGTAAAAAAAATTGTGAATTTATATATGTAAATTCTTGTGCCAGATTAATCAATAATAGAGGATTTGCATATGTCTTGTTAGTTAAAAAAAAGAAGATAATAGTTTTGTTTGGCAGAGAAGCTAGATGCTCTCAGGTTAGTTTTGACGTGACAACGTCTTAAATTAGGTTGCGGCTGGGAGTCACTTATGAAAAAGTGTAACGCCCGGTAACGTTACGATGAGTCACCGAACGAGAGTGCTGCGCGCGCAGCGCTAGAGAATTAGGCGCATTGAATCGGCGCATGCTTGTCTCTGTCTTTGTCTTTCTCGAACGTTCTTGGCGTTGAAAAACAAGAAAGCGTCATAATACAAGTTCACACGTGTGGTTAAAGTATCGTCAGCTGTGTCTGTAGTGAAAATGTGGAGTGCTTAGATTCGTCATTTACAACAACTACAACAATAAAGGTAAATAATTGTACACTGATATTTCATTATCGTAAACTATGATTGATTGATTAATTGTTAGATTGACACAAAAGTTGAGAAACTGAGTTTATAGGTTATGTCATACTATTGATAAATGTTGATAGTGTTAAGTAAATTATTAGTTTAAAATTAATTAATTAATTTATTATTATTTTACAAATTTTAAATAGTTTCAAATTTATTTAGCAAAAATTTGAACCTTCGATCTGAATAAATGTTTTGATTTTCGAATTGATTCTTTAAAATTACAAATATTAAGAAAAAGTGGCAGATATAAGAAAACTTTATTTAAACTGTGTTGAGCAAGAATTTTAACATCTAATATAAGTAAATGTTTTAATTTTCAACTTCATCATTTACAATTACAAATTTTATTTAATTTCAAATTTATTTAGCAAAAATTTGAACCTTTGATCTGAATAAGTGTTTTGATTTTCAAATTGATTCTTTAAAATTAAAAATGGCGTATTAAAAAATTGCGTATCAAACGTTTCTAAGTCAACTACGTTAAAAGGAACAACTATCGACTTGACTTTCGCAAGACACATTACAGCAGAAACACTTCCTTTCATTTCATATTTCTCCTATCATCGTCCTATCCTCAACAAAATCACTCAAATAGGAATTAGTTAAGTTTAAGTTTACATGTACAATGTTTTAGTAAACAAAATATATTTCTATAGTTAAAATTTGTGCAATTCTTATTTTCATTCAATTCCTTGTTCCTATTGTGCAATTTAATTATATTCATATCCATAAATATTCTACCGTTGTCACGTAAAATCTTCGCCCGTAAAACCGACTTTACAGGCAACCATTGTTTTTTTTTTCTTAGTGTAAATATGTTTGTATAATATCTTAAAATTCTCTGCTCTAATTTTATTATTAAAATAAACATAATCTCTTCATAAAAGTATATATATATTTTTTCCTCTTTAAAAACTTCAAGAATTAATAGAAAATATTAAAAAGGTACCATCTCTATCCTCCTTGCACCCAAAAAAATCCATCAGAAATACTAATTATCAAAATATCTGGATCCTTATTGAGTGCTATGCAATACTTAAGTCACACAGGTAAACTAGGAGACTAATTTGTCTCTATAGTAAGACCACAAATGGTTATATATATTTTTTTTTTCTCAAAAGTTCAAGTCCAAAGTAGAGACTTGAGCTGTAACATCATGGCAACTACCGGGCTGGTAGTTACGCGAGGCGAGCGGCCACGCTAGTTTTTAGCTCTGCTGTTTTTCGCCTCTCGCGAGTGATAAAATGTCGCGGGAGGCGACGAATTTCATGTTGGCTGAAAGCCCAGAACAAGCTATGCATGAGCCTGGAAGGCTCGGCTTTATTAACAAACCCATTGATAAGATATCGGCAAAAAATCATTCTCAAGCCGAAGAATCGAGAATCGAAAATTCGATCTATAACTATGCTAATTTGCTCGCTGGCAAACAGCATGCAAATTCTGCCGCGGCATGCGTCGCTGACGTTACGCCTACAACGAGCGGAGCTGTGAACGCTGTGATGAATAGGGCTGAGAGAATGGAGGCCTTGGAATCTGGAGAAGATGGCTTCTCCGTGGTGCAATCCAAACGAAATAAAAGGTAGTGAAGATAAAGTTTGTCTTTTAGAAAATACTATTTATGGGTTACATCAAAGTGGAAGAGAATGGAATAAAGAATTGGATTCAATTTTGAATTCAATAGGATTTGAGACCATTAAATGGTGCAACTGTGTATATAAAATGAATAATAGTGTTATCCTGATAGTATATGTTGATGATATCTTGTTATTTGGAATAAAAACATCTGTAATTGTAAAAACTATTCAAATTATTAAAGAAAAGTTAGATATAGAGGAATTAGGAAAGTTCAAATATCTGTTAGGAGTTAACTTTGAAACTACAGACAAGGGCATATACTTACATCAAGAAACATATATAAACAGACCTATAACTAGTTTTACATATCTACCTAAGACATTGGTAAATTTACCTTTTAAGACAGGGTGCTGGTTACCACCAAAAATTAAGGAAAATGAAATTATTGAGACTGAACTCATGAGAAAATACCCATATAGATCAATAATAGGTTGTTTATCTTTCCTTGCAGACAGAAGCCGACCAGATATTTATTTTTCAGTAAACACAATAGCTCAATCCTGTAATGGATACACATATCAGCATTGGAAAATTGTTGTAGACCTAATGAATTATGTCTTTAGGACAAAACATTATAAAATAAACCTAACAAATGTTAATAGAGGCATCTTAAATGCATATTCTGATGCAAACTGGGGAAGTCATTTGACCAATAGACACTCTACAAGTGGATACATACTATATCTAGATGATACCCCATTTACATGGAAATCGAGAAAACAAAAGTGTATTGCATTAAGTTCTATGGAATCCGAATTTATAGCCTTAACTGAAATTGTAAAATAAACAATATGGTATTTTAATATATTAAAAGAAATAGACGTACTACCTAATGTGGGAAAACCTATTCAATTTTGTGACAATCAGTCAGCTATATATTTCTGTAAGAATAGTGTAGAAAATATGAAAACCAAGCATATTGATATCAGACTACAATTCATTCAAAAACTTGTTGAAAAAGAAGAATTCACTTTGAAATTCATTAATAGTAATTTAAACTTAGCTGACTTCCTAAGTAAACCTTTATCTAAAGAGAAACTAAGTTGTTTCATAGAGAAACTGTTTTGGAGATGAACTATCTACAAATTATTTCAAGACTCATCTTCAGACAAGACTGGACCCGAAGCAGGAGGGAGTATGAAGCCCACTACTTATACAAGTCGACAAAGGACTCTGCATCATCTGTAAATTCCTTCACTGTTTTGTCCTGTTTATCTCATTCTATCTCATTATACTTTTGTGTAAATAGAGCTATGATGTTGTAAATCATGAGGAATGATGATCATGGGGCCGATTGATAGAGGTGATCATCTTTATATTAAATTTAAAATACCTTAATATTTGTAAATTCTACTGTTTAAAAATTTGTATTTTTAAATTTAATTGCAAAAAAAATTGTGAATTTATATATGTAAATTCTTGTGCCAGATTAATCAATAATAGAGGATTTGCATATGTCTTGTTAGTTAAAAAAAAGAAGATAATAGTTTTGTTTGGCAGAGAAGCTAGATGCTCTCAGGTTAGTTTTGACGTGACAACGTCTTAAATTAGGTTGCGGCTGGGAGTCACTTATGAAAAAGTGTAACGCCCGGTAACGTTACGATGAGTCACCGAACGAGAGTGCTGCGCGCGCAGCGCTAGAGAATTAGGCGCATTGAATCGGCGCATGCTTGTCTCTGTCTTTGTCTTTCTCGAACGTTCTTGGCGTTGAAAAACAAGAAAGCGTCATAATACAAGTTCACACGTGTGGTTAAAGTATCGTCAGCTGTGTCTGTAGTGAAAATGTGGAGTGCTTAGATTCGTCATTTACAACAACTACAACAATAAAGGTAAATAATTGTACACTGATATTTCATTATCGTAAACTATGATTGATTGATTAATTGTTAGATTGACACAAAAGTTGAGAAACTGAGTTTATAGGTTATGTCATACTATTGATAAATGTTGATAGTGTTAAGTAAATTATTAGTTTAAAATTAATTAATTAATTTATTATTATTTTACAAATTTTAAATAGTTTCAAATTTATTTAGCAAAAATTTGAACCTTCGATCTGAATAAATGTTTTGATTTTCGAATTGATTCTTTAAAATTACAAATATTAAGAAAAAGTGGCAGATATAAGAAAACTTTATTTAAACTGTGTTGAGCAAGAATTTTAACATCTAATATAAGTAAATGTTTTAATTTTCAACTTCATCATTTACAATTACAAATTTTATTTAATTTCAAATTTATTTAGCAAAAATTTGAACCTTTGATCTGAATAAGTGTTTTGATTTTCAAATTGATTCTTTAAAATTAAAAATGGCGTATTAAAAAATTGCGTATCAAACGTTTCTAAGTCAACTACGTTAAAAGGAACAACTATCGACTTGACTTTCGCAAGACACATTACAGCAGAAACACTTCCTTTCATTTCATATTTCTCCTATCATCGTCCTATCCTCAACAAAATCACTCAAATAGGAATTAGTTAAGTTTAAGTTTACATGTACAATGTTTTAGTAAACAAAATATATTTCTATAGTTAAAATTTGTGCAATTCTTATTTTCATTCAATTCCTTGTTCCTATTGTGCAATTTAATTATATTCATATCCATAAATATTCTACCGTTGTCACGTAAAATCTTCGCCCGTAAAACCGACTTTACAGGCAACCATTGTTTTTTTTTTCTTAGTGTAAATATGTTTGTATAATATCTTAAAATTCTCTGCTCTAATTTTATTATTAAAATAAACATAATCTCTTCATAAAAGTATATATATATTTTTTCCTCTTTAAAAACTTCAAGAATTAATAGAAAATATTAAAAAGGTACCATCTCTATCCTCCTTGCACCCAAAAAAATCCATCAGAAATACTAATTATCAAAATATCTGGATCCTTATTGAGTGCTATGCAATACTTAAGTCACACAGGTAAACTAGGAGACTAATTTGTCTCTATAGTAAGACCACAAATGGTTATATATATTTTTTTTTTCTCAAAAGTTCAAGTCCAAAGTAGAGACTTGAGCTGTAACATCATGGCAACTACCGGGCTGGTAGTTACGCGAGGCGAGCGGCCACGCTAGTTTTTAGCTCTGCTGTTTTTCGCCTCTCGCGAGTGATAAAATGTCGCGGGAGGCGACGAATTTCATGTTGGCTGAAAGCCCAGAACAAGCTATGCATGAGCCTGGAAGGCTCGGCTTTATTAACAAACCCATTGATAAGATATCGGCAAAAAATCATTCTCAAGCCGAAGAATCGAGAATCGAAAATTCGATCTATAACTATGCTAATTTGCTCGCTGGCAAACAGCATGCAAATTCTGCCGCGGCATGCGTCGCTGACGTTACGCCTACAACGAGCGGAGCTGTGAACGCTGTGATGAATAGGGCTGAGAGAATGGAGGCCTTGGAATCTGGAGAAGATGGCTTCTCCGTGGTGCGCTCCAAACGGAGACGCAGGGAGTCGCCAGGCCGCGCTGTCGGACAGCGCTCCAGTGGTGTCGTGGCCTCCAGAAGGACCGGCGCAGCCCCGCGAAGACGACCACCTACGGGTAGAGCTACAATGGTCTAGGAGATCAGGGCTACCCGGGCTGACATAACCGACGCCAGAGCACGTCAGTGTTCTTCTTCAGAAGAACACTGCGTCTTTGTAGAGCACTGACCCGACTTCAAGTCCTTCCATTACCTGCAGGCGGTGGACGAGCTGGTCGGGAGGAGCCAGGAATATACTCCAAATAATGAAAATGGACGGACACATGCTGGTGGGCCTATCCACCAAAGCCCTGGTGGAACGACTTATAAAAAAACGGCCTGCAAATCGGGCACACCCACCTCAGGGCCTTCCGCTTCAAGAAAGGGGCAGAGAGAATCACTGTAGGAAACCTGCCCTTTTTCGTATATGACGCCGCCATCATCGAGGCCCTCAGGCCCTACGGCGACGTCACATCCATCGTCCCCATCCGGCTGAGGGCCGGAAAGTATACCTTTACGGATGGCCGACGCGAGGCTTTTATCCTCCTTAGAGAGGGTTTCACATTGGAGAAACTCCCAACCCGCATCGACATTCGAAAAAAGGGTAACGCCCTGTCGGCATTCCTCTCATACGGAGTCAAATGCTCCAGATGCGGCCTGCAAGGTCATCGTCGGGCAAACTGCCCAATGAACCCTGCCAGGATCACCAACATCAGCCGGCCACACCCCGCACCCCATCCTGGAGCGACGCCCACTGCGTTTCAGCAGCCGACCCTCCCAACACCAGCGGCTCCGGCTCCGTCACCAAAGCGCCCTGCGCCTCAGACTCCGGCTTCTGCCACTCTGCCTACCAGAAATACCTCAGACACCGTGGCTCCTCCTTCTGTGCCCATGGAGATCGCTGTCGAAATGCTGGCGCCGCCCACCTCCAACAGCGCCCCACAGGCGATGGACCCTATGGAGGCACCTGAGGCTTCCGCGGACCCTCGCCCTCCGGTTCTCAACCTGCCTGAGCAGTGCCTCAGGCCCAGCCGGCCTCCGTCGCCCCTCCTGGTCCTCTGCATGCACAGGGGACCCTCGAGCCATCCTCCTCGCCATCTTCGGGGCGAACTACAAGAGGCGACCTTGAGGGTTTTCTCAAGAGAAACCCCGGGGTCTCCTTCGCTGAGATAGAGGGCCTTGGACTTGGGCGGGAGGAAGTCTTGGACCTCCTCTCCTCAAAGACCAAGGTCCTGAAGCGGAGAGCCCTGCTCACACCCATGCAGAGGGATGCTATCGCCGGGCTAGCTGATCGATTGCTGGACCTGAGACCCGGAGGCACAACCAACATTTACAAAGTCTTAAGGCAGGTTAAAACCGGGCTTGAAGACTTGTCCAGAGAAGAAGAGGATGCTCGGGATGAGAGCAATCGGGCTTAGAAATTTTTGACCAATTGAATTTTGAGTCCACCATGGCGCCACTGACTCGCCAGCAGATTTCCCCGCATCAAGTCATCTGGGCGCTTTTACACCCTGAGCATGCCACCTTCATTGAGTTTATTTTCCCTAAAAACAAGACCATCCTCGTTGATTTTCTCGAAGAAGCCCTCGAACTTGCTGGGGACGTGGATCCTGTAATCCGCAAGAACCTGGTTACACTCCAGGCAGATCTGGGTTCTTGAAAAATTTCCAGGCGTCCCTTCGTAGGGCTTCGTCTGTGTGCATACTTTTAATTTAATTGAATCTGAACTTTTGTGTTTCTTCTCTTGTTGAATTCTGACTCTTTTTCAGTGTAGACAATTGACAGTTGGTCAATAAAGTTCTTTTTAATTGTCAAAATTGTCACAAATGGTTATTTAAAAAACTCTCAAAAACCACAAATATTCATCTTCAATGGGTACCCCCACACATCACATTAAAGGCTGATTTAAACATTAAAGCTGCTGATACGTTAGCAAAAAAAAGTTCCAAGATAACCTTTGCGCCGAAATAATAAACTTAACTTTTAAAGAAATAGAGACAGTAGATAAATAAAAAATAGACGAGAACTAAAGGATCCCCCAATGGAGTGGACCCAGGAGGAGCTCTGAACCTCAGAAATAGACAGACCAAACAAGATTTAGAACAGATCATTTCGAGCAATTGATGATAGAAAATAACAATAAAATCCACCTTTGCCCAAAATGTAGCTTAGCGTCGCAGCTCCAGAATACATTTTGGCCTGCATTAGAATGCACTAAACAGGACCTTTGGGAGAGGCCACTGCTTATCATCAAACAGCTCGAGAAGCATGGACTCATGGAATTTATGTAATACTTGCACATGGGGATAAGAAACAACAACAAAAAGATCATATAAGAGCCAATGAAAATGAAATACTGTAGAATTTAAGAATTAGGCAGGGAAGGTATAATTTGGTTTCTATATAACACCACCACCAACTAGGGTGCCATGTTAATAGCAGCCTTGATTTTATCACTTGATCAAGATTAGAACAAGAATTATCTTAAGATCTTCCTGAGTTGTAAATATTTTCAAAGTAGGCCAGCAGAGTCGGGTCAAGATTCATATCTGACTCCTAGGTCAGGGCTTGGCCATGAGCAGTAGCTACAGTAAAACCCCGCTAATACGAACCCTGGATATAGCGAACCTTCCCTTATAACAAACCCACGGCGATTCCATTCCATTGAAAATACCATCGTTATAACGAACTTTGCGATTTTTTAAATAACGAACTACCCCTATAATGAACCAATTTTCGGTCCCAAAATGATAAAATCTATTAAAAATACTATGCTTAAAACGAACTTAAATTTGTAATTGAAAAAAATTAAAACAACAAAATTTTGAGCCTGTTTCAGCTCACGGATCGCGATTTCAAAACAAAAAAATTAGCGGCATTGTTTGTTTTCATTTCCATTCTATTTTTGCTGTATGTTGCATAAATTTTTACACATTATACTTTTATTTAATAGAATATCTTTGCATTCGACAATTTTGAAAGAGAAGAAAATACAAATGGCTTCCAAAATAAAGAAAAGAAACAAAGAATGGCATTCTAAAAAAAAAAAAACAGTGGCAGCATGCCCTTTTAGAAGCGTTCTATATCAAGTTTAACCTAGGCTAAAAAATAATTCCAAATAATTTTAAAGCCAGAAATGGTTTGAATAACAGGTTAAAAACAAAAATTTAATATACACTTCAGAAAAATATGTGGGAATTGGAAGAAGAAGAAAAAAAAGTTCCCCCAAGTTTCCTGTGTTTCATAGGCCACAAACAAATCGGCTTATAAATTCTCAAAAACTACCACTACAGTTCTATTTTTAGAATGGAATTCTTGTTAGGTATATGACTCATTCAGGGTTCGCGGATATTCCCCCTGGCCGGCCGTTTTATTACCGATTTTGTTTTTGCAAATTGGCGTTTTTTATTCGCAATTTTACCGATCGCGCTATCGTATCAACATGTTTCGCGTCCGATTTTCCTGAATTGGATACTTTTGATTCATCCTCAATTGATTCAGAATACACGGAGTTTTATTCCTTTGATGGAAATAACGATATTTTAAGACAATTCTGATTTTCAAATTTCACTTTTCACTTTCAAACAACAAGGTATTAGAGGCATTTTTTCAAATAAATATAGCATTATATTATTTGAGATAGATGTTCTAAAATACTCTTACACCTTTGAAATATATAATTAATAATGTTTTGCCTAGGGGATTTGGCTTAATTTTTAAATAATACACAGGTTTATATATAAACATGTATGCTAATGATAAGAAGAACCTATTAACAAATGACTTCTTTTGATATTCAGCATTACTGTAAAGAAATAGGTCAATTTAGGGAATTAAAACAAAGTGACCATTATTAAGTGGCTGCCTTTTCCTGTTTGTATGGCTGTTTTTTAATTAAACGGTCTAAAAATTTAGAAAAATAAAAAAAAATGGCCAAACCGTGGCTATAGTGAACCGTGGCTATAGTGAACCAAAAGCTCTGTCCCATTGGGGTTCACTATAGAGGGGTTTTACTGTATTTACTGATGAACAATAAGTTAGTTAATTCCTTTTTTCTTATCTTGTATAATTTTTCCTTGTGTAGATAAAGGAATGTATCTTTGAGATGCCGATTCTTCATTTTGAATCTTAGGAAATGGTTTAGCCTGTTTATAAAAGTCCTTCAACCCTTTTGTTGGCTTTGAAGACAAACTAATAAACAATATTTTATTAAATATACTAGCCGAATGACTCGGGCAACGCCAGGATTTTATCCAAGTGTGTATGAATAAAATAAAATATTTTTATTCAAATACTATTTGTTACAATTAGTCTAACCTCTTTAATTCGAAACCTCAAGGGATAAGAGCTTTCTGGTGAATTAAAGTTATTTAGATGATTTCATCGGAACTCCGCCTTTGCCGGTCCCAAGCCCGGATGAAAAAGGAGGAGGGGGAGCAGTAACCAGCTTACTAAAAAACCTGGGCTCAGCTGGCCCGGCTGATAGTACCCTGTAAGGGCTCCTGATCCAGGGATACAGGATGAGCAGCGTTTGTACTCCATGTTAGGAGTGGCTGCACATGGCGTCTGTTCCTCATGTCAGAGGCGGCCATTTCTTTTGGAGCTAAGTCGACCTGCCACTGAGTAGTGCTCCCAGTCTTAATGACAAAGGAAGATGCATTTCACCTCACTCAATCATGACGGTTGGCTTTACAAGTTGAAACCCTAATATGATTGAGTGGAGATAAAAAAGAAGAAGTAGATTTCATCACAACATTCACTGCTAGTGGACATTTTTCTCTCTCTAGGATAACAAAATATATAATTAAAATAATATTCTTATAAATACTCTTGTAATATACTTTATTTACACTGGTCTACAAAAAAAAAAGTTTTTCTTTTCCCCCAAAGTAATAATATCAGATCTTAACGTGACTTTTTGTGCAGATTCCAAATAAGAGTTTTTTTTTTCTATCACACAAGGTTTCTGAGTGACAACCTTTTTTTTTTTTTTTTTGGGAGGGGGGGGGGGGGGGAGGAGGATAAACAGGCAGTAAAAATGCAAATAATGTCATGTAAGCTTTTTGCTAAAACCTCATTTAATTTTCTAGTAGTGATTGATTTCCTGTGGGTTTATTCTTGCTTGGACAACTTGATACTTAAACCAACGATTTGTTTTGTAACATTGTAGAGGGGATGACAGATTTAATCTATGAAAAAAAAAACATTAATTATATTTTTCACAGCACTGTAAGTATTTTTATTTCTCTTTTCATATTCTTTCAGATTGTTTTTACAGATTGTCTACACAAGATGGTGCAAATATTCCAAGGTGTTGCATGAATAATCAAGAAAATTCTGCCACATTTTTCAAAGGTAAAAGGTAAAACATTACACCACTCATCAAAAACTGCTAAAGATGTAAAGTGGATGACCAAGATAAGACTTGGGCCCCTCCTTATTGTTGTCAAGCTGGTGCTCGGCCTCTTAAAAGGTGGATTAAAAGTAAAGGTCATATGACAAAAATACTTGTATTACATTTAAATCAAAGCATAACATTAAATATCCAGATTTGCCATCTGCTATGAGACCAGTTTCTGATAATGAAGATTTACCGGTGCCAGCCTCCTGAAAATGTGACATGTGGTGGAGCCCCCATAGTAGGTGCGTAACATGCTAAAGAGGGCTTTTTCAATGAAAATCAAAAGGTATGCCCTTTGGTGTACTAATCGCTTGGCGAAAAACAAAAACTACGACGATAATTATTTTCGGTGTCTGAAAATTATAGGTCTAATAGCAAAAAAAAGAAGAAAAATTATCCCAATATACCATTAGCTAGGCAGCCTATTCACGACCTCTAAAATTCCCATACAGATTCCTAAAATAGTTCAAGAATCCTCCTATATCAAAAACTAATTAGAATGCTATAGAATTGTATTGATTCCTCTAAATGGCTTGTTTGGTAGTGTATTACCTTCCATACCTGTTGCCTATTCTTAACCCAAATGAAAGAAACCTCTTCAACTCTTAAGAAAAACCTTAGGATTTTTGAATTATACTAAACAATGTTGGACAGTTTGTGTGTGACAATCTTAGAATTATAGAAATTTTACAGCGCTCTTCTCTCTCTCTCTTGCAGAAGAGAAACACAAAGTATCTTTATTTTTATACAAGTGGAACATTAAAGACAGAATCATTATATGTTATTATTATTAAATTATTATTTAAATAATAATATATTATTATTATATTATTATTTTATTATTATATTTATATTATATTTATATTATATTTTTATTATACAGTAAAACCCCGCTAAGACGAACCATGGATATAACGAACTCATCGAAAATCCCAATTCCATTCCATTAAAATTACCATCGTTATAACGAACTTTTCACTTTTCAAACTAGCGAACTATCGCTATAACGAACCCAATTTTGGTCCCAAAATATTAAATTCTATCAAAAATACCATGCTTATAACGAACTTTTAATTTTAATTCTAAAATTCCAAAATTATAATTTTCAAAACTAATTAAAATTTTGTGTGAGCTCTAGCTCACAGATCGCAATTCAAAACGAAGAATTTAGCGACATTGTGTGTTTTTATTTACGTTCTATTTTTATACTGTGCACTTTTATAAATTTTTCATGCCTTATTGAAAACTAAATTTCTTAACTCTACATTAGGAAAATTCCTTAAAACATGATTAAATTATTAAAACCAGTTTTAAAAGATAATAGAAGTGCCAAAGAAAAAGTCGCTCGTACCAAGATATCACTTGAAAAGAAATTAACCATCATAAAAGCTATTGAGAGTGGTTCATCGCAAGCGGAACTTCGGAAGAAAATGAAAATGAGCAAAAGTAGCATTTCTACGATATGGCAAAAAAGAAGACTATAAAAAAAAAATGCTACAAAGAGGAATCAATCCCAACTATTGCCGCTATCGTCAGTGTCATTATCCACTTTTAGAAGAAGCCTTGTATATGTGGTTAGTACAAGCTAGGCTTCATTTAAAAAAATGAAGATTTCTTTGCTAGATATGAAACCAAATTTTTGAGGAATATGTTAAAGCAGAAAAAAATAACAGACTTCTTCAAGTAAGCCTTTGTATCCTATATTGTAATATAATAATATTTATTTATATAAAATATATTTTTATACCTTTTAAAATATTATTAATAAAGTTTTATTTAATTTTTATATATAAGGTGTACTTTTCTTGGATTTTTTTGACATATGGGGGGCTGGTTGCATTTATACTAATTAAATTATCAAAGGAACTGATCAAAAAGGCAATATTTTCACATGATTTTGTTTTTATTTTAATATACAGCTTTAATATATAGAAATAGGTTAATTTAGGGGGAAAAAAGCAGCCAATATTAAGAGGTAGCCCTTTTTTTTTTTTTTTTTGCGCATGCCCTTTAATTATATCCTCAAAAAAAATTTAAATACCCAAACCGTGGCTATAGTGAACCAAAAGTCCCGTCCCAATGGGGTTCACTATAGAGGGGTTTTACTGTATTTATATTATATTATTATTATATACAGGGTGTACCAGGTAAATTGGGACTAACTTTGACAGTCCATAAAACAAAAACTACTTGAGATTAAAAACTTGTTTTTTTTTCATTACGTAGCCATATTCATGTAAAATGCAACAGTACATGTGTGCGCAGTGTAGTGATGAACAGTAACCGAGAATTTGAAAATCGAGCTGCCATCATCGTTACTCTGCGCGCCGGAAGGAGCCCCAAAGAGATAGTGGATTTTCTTAAGTTGCCCAAAACCACTATTTATCGTGTCAAGAAGCAGTTTGATGAGGCCGACAGTAACAAAGAGGGGATAGCTACAAGGAAAAAGCACTCGCGTCGATCGGACAGGGTAAGAGGCGAAGAATTTGTCAAAAATGTCAAGGAGAAGATTGATGGAAACCCTGGGAAGAGCATGAGGGCCATAGCCAAGGAAATGGACGTTGGCTCTATGACAATTGTCAGAACTATCCATGAGGCCTTGGTCTCAAGTCTTATGCCCTTCGGAAAGGTCAGTTGCTGACTGAGAATATGAAGAATAACAGAAAAGGAAAGGCTGCTGCCCTCCTCAACAACCTGAAACACGACTCTTTTGGCATGCTAAGGTTATTCTCTGACGAAAAGAACTTTGACGTGGACCAAAAGGTAAATCCCAGGAATGATCGCTGGATCTGTAAAGACCCCTCAGAGATACCTGTCGTGATGCACACGAAATTTCCTGCCTCCGTAATGGTCCTTGGCGTTATCAGCAGTGAAGGTGATGTCATGCCTCCCCATTTCTTTGAGAAGGGCCTTAGGATGAACGCTGACACCTACATCAATGTTCTGGAGACCGTTGTGAAGCCTTGGATGGACATGGTGGCCGCAGGAAGGAAGTATGTCTTCCAACAGGACTCAGCTCCAGCCCATAAGGCAAAAAAGACACAATCGTGGCTGACACTTAACGTCCCTAGTCACTGGGGTCCTGATATTTGGCCCCCTAATTCTCCAGATTGCAATCCCCTCGACTACTATGTATGGGGCGTTGTTGAGAGAGATGTCAACAAAGCTCCTCATACCACCATCCAGTCTGTCAAGAAAGCAGTTCACACGGTGATGACCCAAATGGACAAGGTCATCGTCGCCAAGGCCTGTGCTTCATTCCGCACTCGCCTCGAGACTGTTGTAGCTAATAATGGAAACTTCATTGAATAAATAAAACTATATCCTTTTATCTACTACTGTGTCAAATTTCATTCGGATATTTTAATTTTTACTTGCAAAAAATTTCAGTTAAAATACCATTGTTGAAATTCTCAATTTACCTGGTACACCCTGTATAATAATATTGTTGTCTTGTCTTAAATTTGAAAAAAAGACAATACAAGGTCCCGATGGCTTAACCTGAACTAAAAGCTCCTAGCTTTACAGTAATGCTGGAAACTGACTTGAAAAATTATAAATTGATAAATCAATATCTTTGTTGCAGTGATCAGAAGAATTGAGTCACAACGCTGGATGGCGAGGCCTAAAGTAGAAAAACAGTGATGAATAACACTGGTCAACAAGATTTTTGCACAAGAGAACCTGATTATGTTTCTAGTGAACTTTTCATGCTGAACTCAAAAATCTAATCAGAAATTTCCCATCACGTATGGTTTTTGCGTGACGGTCTTTTTTTAGTATTGGGATAAATACAGTAAAAAATGCAAACAATGTCACGTAACTGGTTTATCAAAAAATATTTTTCTTTGTCCACAAAGAAATAGCATCTTATCTACATGTCCTGAATCCAAATATACCATTAGTTTTTTTCTATTACGCAATATTTCTGAGATACACCTACTTGAAATTTGGAAATCTTGTTAATATATAGGCATATATGAACGAAACATTTATTTATTGAAAAGCAGTGACAGTGGATTTTCTTCTATACTTTGCTTGTGGTAGATCCCTCTTGAGTGTCCAGCAGTAGTCGGCAAGCATAACGGGACTCCATTTACCTTGGTACCGCTTCTCCATGCTTGATATATCTGATGAAACCTCTCACCATGCTCATCGCTAACTGCGCCAAGATTGTCTGGAAAGAAATATGGATGTGAATGCAGGAAATGGATCTTGAGGGACATGTTACATCCCAGTGCCTTGTAGGAAAGCAACAGATCATTAACTATGTCTCGGTAATTTTCAACCTCGACACTTCCTAAGAAGTTTTTGTAAACGTTTCTAAAGGAATTCCATGCTGCTGCTTCAACTTCATTCAAACTATTTTGAAAATTTCCATCCTGCTGCAATTCTCGAATCTGAGGTCCAACGAAAATGCCTTCTTTAATCTTCGCTTCACTTATACTAGAAATTTTTTGTTTTAGGTAGGCAAATCCACTGGCATTTCGATGCTTTGCCTTGACAAAGTTCTTCATTAATCCCAGTTTAATATGTAATGGTGGTAAGTAAATATTTTCTGAATCGATCAGGGGTAGATTTGCAATATTTTTATATCCAGGAGTAAAGATTTTACGGTTTTGCCAGATTTTTTTAATGTAATGCCTTTCCCTATCTCTGCTATCCCACTCACATAGAAAACAACAAAATTTTGTATATCCAAGCTGTAATCCACGCAAGAGAGCAACGACTTTCAAATCGCTGCATATTTTCCAACCGTATCTTTCGTATTCTATCTTTTTCAAAAGCAGTTTCATGTTTTCGTAAGTCTCTTTCATGTTGGATGCATGTATTTATCCCAATACTAAAAGAAGACCGTCAGGCAAAAACCATGGGTGATGGGAAATTTCTGATTAGATTTTTGAGTTCAGCATGAAAAGTTACACTAGAAA
The DNA here is from genome assembly GCA_030710605.1 of Cordylochernes scorpioides. Lineage (NCBI taxonomy): Eukaryota > Metazoa > Arthropoda > Arachnida > Pseudoscorpiones > Chernetidae > Cordylochernes > Cordylochernes scorpioides. The sequence goes on along the minus strand of CP092876.1, from coordinate 43,350,007 downwards.
CACCATCAGGTTCTCTTGTGCAAAAAAAAAAAGTTTTTTTTGTAGACCTGTGTAATTTAATACTTATTGAAAGAAATATTTATTTAAAAATCACACAAATTAATATATTAATACAAATATTATTCAAAAACAATTATTAAAATTTATGAGAGATAGTTCTTTTTCAGGCCTGTCAAAACCAAACGTTGGCGTCGAGACAGCTGTGTTTACCGGAGAAGCGGGGTATTCTTTTTTGCTCGCGCATGCGCGGGGGGCAGTGGGTGCAGTGTTGCCAGCGCTCGGTTGGCCCAAAAGTACCTATGGTCGCATCACTCTCCCACCTTGACCTTTTGAACTTTGCTATAAGGTCAATATTAATTTAAAAAAACAAAGAAGGAATTATCTCAAATCTAACAGAATGTTTTATGATTAAATTTTCTCTCAAACTTCACTTAAACCTAATCGGTAACTTGACTTTTCTTCCAGAACGCGTGTAAACTTTCCCTACTTTTACTGGAGTAGTTTTCTCTTGCACTGACACGGACTCCACACCGGGTGTTTTCTCCCTGACGATCTCATCCTCCGCTGGCTTAAGCTCCCGCCGCCTTGCTCTACGTCCTCAGATGGTACTTCAAGTGGGAACAATCGTTGAACTGCACGCTTCATGAATCCAGACTTAGTCTTAACTTCCACAAGTCTTCGCACATTGTCAGTTCCAGGAAACACCGTAATCTTTCCCATAGGCCAGTTTATTTGCTTCCTGTTTTCAACCTCCACAAGGACGATATCTCCAACTTTTAACTGTCGTTGTTTCTTGCGATTGTCGTGATGCACCAACAATCCTAGGTACTCGCTTCTGAACCTCTTACAGAATTCCTTCAGAAGTCGTTTGCGTTTCTCATAGCTCTTCCCAAAGTTACACCTGAATTCATTTAGATCAATCTCTCCTTCAGTTCTTGGTTCTCGAAGGAACATCTCTGGGGTTAATGGCACAAGGTCATCATTGTCCTCAGCAATGTAGGTGAGTGGTCGCGCGTTGATAACTCGTTCACAGTTTTTGAGGATCGTCACCATTTCTTCGTAGTTGACAACACGTTTTCCCAGCAATCTTCGAAGCAGTTTTTTGGTGAGTCCAACAATTCTCTCGATCCAACCTCCCCACCACGGTGCTGCCGGAGGATTGAGCTTCCATTTCACTACAAAATTAACTCGATAGATTTGTTCCGGAGTCCAACTAGATTCGTCCCATTATCTGAGTAGATGACTGCAGGGCAACCTCGTCTTGCTACGAACCTCTCTACTGCTCCCACCAATGCTTCCGTCGATAAGGAAGTCACCAGTTCGAGGTGGACCGCACGGTATACGCCACAGGTGAAGATGACGAACCAAACCTTCTGTCCATCTTCCAGAAATAAAGGTCCTCCGAGGTCAATTCCTGTCACCTCAAAAACCACAACATCTCGTACGCGATGTTGAGGCAACGATGCTTCTGGTACGTCGACTCGCTTGGTTTCAAATCGTCGACAGCAAGGACATTTATGAATTACATGACGAACTAGTTGTCGAGCTTTTGGAATCCAGAATTTCTCTCTTAGTACTGATTGCAGTGTCTGGGCTCCACAGTGGTACATTTTCTCGTGGACTGATTTCACAATTAGCTCTGTGACCGGATGATTCGTTGGGATCAAAATTGGCAATCGGAACAGTTCATCGTCATTTCGATTCACTATCCTCGTTTTCACTCTCCATAATCCTTCTTTATCTTGGAACGCGTGTAGCTGCGATCGATTCACTCTGTATTATCTTAACTAGAGACTTTTCAGCACTGTCTAGCTCCTCTTGTGAGATGATATCTCCTTTGTATTCAGAGGGCTTGAAACGTAGCATCCACGCGATTACTCTCAGTATTTGTGTTAGAGTCACTTCACGTTTTCCCTCGTATAGATTCAGATACCATGGATTCTCCTCGGGCTTTTTGGCTACAAATCCAGCCACCACAGTCTTCCTCCTCTCTTCTTCAATGGCTTCCAGATCATACTGTACTTTTGATACTGGCCAGTCTTCTTTCTTTTCCTGAAGCCATTTTGGTCCCTCCCACCATCCGGATTTTGTGAATTTCGATGGGAGATCTGCTGGATTGTGTTCCCTTGCGACATGGTTCCAATCTTCACTCTTCGTAAGTGTTGTGATCTCCTTGACACGGTTGGAAACGAACTGAGCCCAATTCTCTTGTTGTTGTATCCAGTATAGGGCAGGACTGGAGTCTGTCCAACATGGAATCTTCTCCGGACTTTCTTCTAAATTTTCCAGAACATGCACCAACAGTCGTGCTCCAATCAAACAGGCTAATAGTTCCAGTCGTGGAATCGTGATCCTCTTAATAGTTGCCAGTCGATTTCTTGCTTCAACAAATCGCACTACTATGACTGACGCATTCTCTATTCGCATGAAGATCACCGTTGCGTACGCTATAGCTGAAGCGTCACAAAACACGTGCAATGTTGTTCTTCCTTTGATAGGTAAGATCCATCGAGGTATCTTGATCTGATCCAATTCTAAAGCTTGCTTCCTCCATTTTATGAACTCGACCCGTCTGTCTTCGTTCAGCTGTTCATCCCATGATTTATTCTCCTTCCAAGCATCTTGAACCATCTTCTTAATCTTGATTGTAGCTGGACAGGTAAATTGAATCGGATCAAAAATGCGATGGCAGGCTGACAAGATACTTCTCTTTGTGATTGATTTTTCTTCATCTATATTTTTCAATGACTGCACATTAATGGCAATAGTGTCAGTCTGAAGGTGCCATTTCATACCCAAAATAGAGGCTGGATCTTGTTCTGTGATTCCAGGTCCATTCCACATCCAGTCTCGTAACTCAAATTTGGCTTGCATCATGATGTCGGAGGATTCCTTGATAAATTTTTTGACATCATGTGTAGATGACAAACTAAGAATGCAGTTGTCAACGTAAAAACTTCGGGCAAGAAGTTCTGCGCACCTATTATCTTGAAACTGCGGCAGGCTCAAATGATACTTAATGGTTGCAGCTAGCAGAAAAGGACTTGAGGTAAGGCCAAAGACTACTCGGCAATGCCTGTAAATTTTAGTGTCTTCTGGTCCTTTTTCCACCAAAGGAACCGAAGGAATTCACGATCTTCTTCTCGAACCTGAATCTGGAGAAAAGCTTTTCGCATGTCTGCAATGATGCCATACTTTCAAAGTCTAAACCGCAAGAGCAAATCAGGAATGAGCTCAATCAGGTTGTCTCCTTTTTCCAGACATTGATTTAATGATGGGAGCCCCTTTTTCTTGCAACTTGCGTCGAATACTGGACGAATAGGAGTGGTGTGACTATCCTTGAGCACTGGGCGATGAGGAAGATAACTGCACTCCTCCCATTTATCCTCAACTTCCTCGATGAATCTCTCTTTTTCCCACTCCTCAAAAATAGTATCATACTTCTCATACAGCATCTTGCCCTGGACATTCCTTGTTGTAGTCAGCAATCTATTTTCTGTAGTTCGGCGATTGACCGGAACTGGTGGATGTCCAGCTATCCATGGTAGTGACACGATGTACCTTCTGCTTTCGTCTCGTTTCACAGTCTCCTTGAAATGAGTGTTGGAGGCTTCGATTAAATCTTTCCTAGATTTTGTTTCTGCTGCATCCATGATGCCAAGCACATCTAATTTCCATAAATCCTGAACGTCAAAACTGTTAACGTGAAATGAAGTCACGATCAGGCATGAATCTTCCATGTCTTTCCCTATTGCTGGTCCCATTACTGTCCACCCCAACTTGGTTTCTGTTGCCACAACTCCATTTTGCAATATTTGCATTCTGCCTGTCAGAATGCTACTAAGCAAGTCTGAACCAATCAACATGTGGATTGATATCTCTTCACCTTGGCATATGTCAGTCAAGTTGATCCCTCGAGCTTTTAACTCATTGAGTATAGTATGATCCTGTACTTGACTGATGTGTCCGCAAATTACTTCCTGATCCAAGAATTTAAGATCATCCATGTATTCATTGTTGAGGCTGGAAACATTTACTTTGTACACATTGTGCTTCTTTTGACGAATTTCTCCGCCTCCAAACAGATTGTGGGTAAGTGTAACTTGCTGCACTCTCTTTAGGCCCAGTGCGTCCACCATTCTCTTTGAAATATAGGACCGCTGGGATCCACAGTCAAGCAACACTCGAACATTATGCTTCCCCTTTGGTCCGCTTATCTTGACTATCAGAGTTTGTAGATAGACTCCTCCCATGGTAGCGTTGTTTAAAGTTGTTGACGTGAATTGATTGGCAGTCTCTTGCTTTGTTGCAGGACTTTCCCTTGAAACCTTTAGTTCCGCTTTTTGGAGATGAGAAGTCTTCTGGGCTTCCAAAGTAGGACACATAATGGGGTAATGCTTCCCTCCGCAGACAGGACAACGTGGCTTAATCCGGCATTTCTTGAATCCGTGGCCAGGAAGCAGGCACCAAAAACAAACATTCTTCCCTTTAGCCTTATCTTTCTTCTCTGGTAGAGGCATCCGCTGTCCACTGTAAGCATTCTTGACTCGGGTGACCATTCCCACAAAAGATGCAGTTGTTTCGCATCTGAGTGGTGTTGGCGAGGTCAGTAGCCGTCGGCATTTTACTTCCAGTATTCTTCTTAGAAAGAGATTTCCTGTTCGATCGATCATCCTTCGCATCTTGATTGTTGTCGATCTTGAACGCTGCTTTGGCCATATTCACTCGACTCTCGCCCTTCACATCTGTCTTCAAAAACGTCATGAGTTGTGTCAACTTATCCTGTACTCCTCTTCCGCTCACCGTATATTGACTTCGTTCCCATACTCTAAGGGTGTCCTCTGGTAGCGCTGATTCGACGAGTGGGTACAGCATAGCCGCAAACTTGTCACGAGCGACGCCCGATGTTTCTAATGCTCGCAGTTGTGTCTCCAGTCTATCGTAAAGCTTCACTACAGACATCTTACCTTCGGCTCTCACATTCTGAAGCACATTCTGAAGCAGGTCACGTACATAAATCTCAACAAGCATTTCATCCTCTCCAAAACGTGATTTGACTACTCGATGACTTTACGGTAGTTGTCGGCACTCGGTGGAAAACTTTCGACTGCTTCTCTTGCCTCGGAGTTCTCGGCGGTGGCTTGAAAGAGATACTGAAACTTAGTTTCTGGAGGCATCTGTGGATCCCGGTCAATCGTGCTGAACTGACTCCAGAATGTAATCCATTCTCTTGGTTCTCCCCCAAACTTCTTGAACTCCAGCTTCGGTAGTCGATAGTTCATTGCTGCTGTGCCGCTGATTGTACTAACGTCATCCTTTTCCGCAAGAGCCTCGTAATCAGTCATATAATGTTACTGAAATTATCTTCGTACTCACAAACGGATTCGTACTCTGCAGTGAAAATGTCTTCAGACGCTGATTCTCGTAGCAGAGCTTCTTCCATCCTCATGTTCAATATTGAAAGCTTTTCATGGTGGGTCTGGAGTCGGCGGAGGATTTTCTCTACATCTGCTTTCTTGACTTCCTTCTTCTTGATCTCTGTTTCGAGCTCATTGAACGCCTTGGTGAACCTTGCACGCACTGGCGTCCTAAGCTTTTTCAGTTCAGCACTACTAACTGGTTGGTCAGCCATCCTGAGAAGTAATCACTGGTTCACAGTTGCACCTTTGTGTAATCAGTAATTCTTCAATCTGTATCCTGCCGGCTTGCCAAAATGTTGTCTTGTCTTAAATTTGAAAAAAAGACAATACAAGGTCCCGATGGCTTAACCTGAACTAAAAGCTCCTAGCTTTACAGTAATGCTGGAAATTGACTTGAAAAATTATAAATTGATAAATCAATATCTTTGTTGCAGTGATCAGAAGAATTGAGTCACAACGCTGGATGGCGAGGCCTAAAGTAGAAAAACAGTGATGAATAATTTAATACTTATTGAAAGAAATATTTATTTAAAAATCACACAAATTAATATTAATACAAATATTATTCAAAACCAATTATTAAAATTTATGAGAGATAGTTCTTTTTCAGGCCTGTCAAAACCAAACGTTGGCGTCGAGACAGCTTTGTTTACCGGAGAAGCGGGGTATTCTTTTTTGCTCGCGCATGTGCGGGGGGCAGCGGGTGCAGTGTTGCCAGCGCTCGGTTGGCCCAAAAGTACCTATGGTCGCGTCAAATATATTATTAAATCATTATATGTTAAAAATGTGTTCTGAAAGAAGTATGTTTCACTTACACTAAAAAATATGTTGAAAATGAACTGCTTGTTCCCAAACTAAAAATGCTTCTTCCTCCTAACATGTGAAATTAGAGTTAATGAAACATTTTGTAAAGACTTTAAAGAAAAATAGAGATGCTATAAAATATTTAATAACAAAATTTTCAAAGATTAGTTTTTCGAAGATAACAAAAGGTATTTTTATTGGACCTCAAATTGGTAAACTAATAAATGAGGGAGAGTTTATAGAAAGATGATGAGAAAAATGCTTGGTTTGTGTTCATCCAGGTTATTGAACACATTTAGGCAATATTAAGTCAACAATTTATGTGAAAATTGTAGAAAATATGATTTCAAATTCCATAAGCTCTCTCTCAGGCACCTTATTTAAAACTGAATGTTATGAATTCTCATTTAAACTTTTTCCCTGATAATTTTAATGCAAAGAAAGAAGAACAAGGTGAACACTTCCATCAATATATTAAAATCATTTAGCAACGTTACAATGGTCTTTGTAGTCAAAATATTGTAGTGAATTTTTTTGGAATCTGATGCATGATGAGAAGTAAGCAAAGTAAAGGACTTCACAGAAAATAATTGTTATACAGTGGTACCTCGACATACGAGTTTAATTTGTTCCGCAACCTTGCTCGTATCTTGAATTACTCGTATCTCGAAGCAAATTTCCCCATACAAAACAATTGAACTACCATTAATCTGTTCCAACCTCCAAAATGTCACCCCAGTTATTTTTGTTACGTGGTTTTAAATAATAAAAACGTATTTATAAATATCAAATATTTATTGCACAAAAACAAAAAAGAGAATGTAAATCCTTGGGCTTTTATTAGATCGGAAAATGTTTTTATGTAATCCTCAGCTGCCTTCGTATCTGAACTTACTGCCTCACCATGTCTGACAACGGAGTGAATACCGCTCCTCTTTTTAAAATTCTCAAACCAGCCCCGGCTGGCTTTAAATGACTCTTCCGATGCCTCGTCGATGGAAGTCTGCGGGGTTTGCTTCAGCAAATCTCTGTAGATCGCTCTTGCCTTCTCACAAATGATGGTCTGCGTCAAGGTATCTCCTTGGAGCTGCTTTTCTGTCACCCACACCATCAGCAGTTTCTCCATATTTTCATGAAGGGAGGTTTGCAGCTTGGAAATTATCGTAAGGCCCTTAGCCGGCGTTACACTCTTTATCGACTCCTTCCTTTTAAGCACAGAACATATCACGGACGTCCTACGGCCATACTGCCTCGACAAGTCAACAACTCGAACACCTTGCTCATGTTTTTCTATAATTTCAGGTTTTAATTCAATACTCATCATCTTTTTCTTAGCACTTGACTTTTTACAAACTTTCTTCCGATCCATGGTTATAAAAATAAATGAACTAAAACTGTAAATGTAAACGCAACACAAAATGTGAACACAAAACACAACTTATCACAGCGGAAGCACGCTGCTAACTGATCGTGATGGCTGTTGTGTTTTAACTTTAAAAGCACACAAAAAAATAATAAACTTGAATTTGTTTATTCAAGTCTCAAAAAACAAAGCTTTGCATATAGAACAAATAATAAATGAAGAAGAAGAAAGAAACATTTTAGGAAATGCAAAAACAAAACAAAAGTACTGGTCAAAAAGAAACATTTAAAATCACAGATTAATATCTTCAACACTACCGAACCGAACTCGTATCTCGAATTTCACTCGTAACTAAAAGCAAAAATTCACTTGCTCATCGGCTCGTATCTCGAAAAACTCGTATGTTGAGGCACTCGTATGTCGAGGTACCACTGAATCCATAAATCAAATGGTAATAAAACCAATTTTAAAAATAAATAAATAGTGTTTGACATCAGAGTAACAGCATTTTTATCGAATATATTTTATTCTAAGGGAATTGGAAGTAAAATATATACGCAGCATATGTGTGTAATATTGTTTCTTCATTTGCACTATCTTTGGCATATTTATTTATATAGTAATAAGTTTAATGTCATCACTTTTCTTCCAATTGATGAATATCCTCTGTAACTTGAGAATTGAATTATTCACCAAAAAAAAAAAAATCGATATCACGTTAATCAGCACAAAAAAATAATCAAGAAAAATGTTTCATTTATTTGAGGGAGAAGAATTTTTTTTTTCCATTTTGTCTACTAGTGTTATTAGTAATTTTTTAAAAGGTTACATTTTTATATATGGTCAATACATAATCCCTATAAAATACAGTATAAGCTCTTTCTATAATTCAGTCAACACACTCTGATCCCTTGGGATGTTAAATTAAAGGATTGTATGTTCTTTTATAACAGCAACTTGGCTATAACATCATAATTCTAAGGTTTCAAGTTATGTTGCTATAATGACTGCATATGGTATTTTTTATTGGTTCCCTTCCTTTCCCAGTTTTATCTGGTTCTGGTGGCATCAGTTAATGGGTGATGGTCTTACAGCCATTTCCTTAAAATAAAAGTAATAGCAAATAAAACTATTTAGTATTTATACAAGAAAATAAACCTAATCCAAATAATTTATTAGTGTGTGACATTTTGGCAACAGCAGTGTCACCATCATCAGACAAAAGAATAAAATTTTATCCATTTTATTCTTTCGTCTGATAATGGTGACAATGCTGTTGCCAAAACGTCATGCACTAATAAATTATTTGGATTAGGTCTTATTTTCTTGTATTATAATCTATAATCCAAATTGTGCTTTATCATATTTAGTATTGATTTTTATTAATAAGATGCATTTGTGTATCATCTGTTATTAGAAATTTGAACTATTTTAGATGTGCATGATTATTTAAATATTTTCAAATAAAACACTGTCTCCTTACTGTGATGGTTGGCCTGGCTCATTAGTGGTGAACCCTTCCTGTAATTTTGAAAATTTAATCTATCTTATTACTCTAATATTGTATTTAGTTAGTCTCTGGTTATACCTTCCAACTTCTTTAATTCAACACTTGCAATAATTCAACTATTTCCTAAATGGAATTTAAAACAAAACATTAGTTAAATGTTGTTTAAACACAGCTTTATTGCTAAAAATGCAATATTGCAGTACATGTTGCAGTTAGTGCATCTGCACTGTACTTTGAAATGTTGCATTGCGATGGCACAAATACCATCCATAAATCACGCACAATTTTCATATTTTCCCACAAAAAATTTAAGCATCATTGATTCCATAACCTAGCCTAAATGGTCGCAGGTCACTGACAAACAATTAGGTCTCTTGGAGAGAGAGAGAGAGTAACATTCTTCTATTTGGAAGAACCTAATGAGTAGGAAAGGCATGCATGCATTTTGAAGATTCATCAGCTAGATTGCACGATGAATAGGGGTACTAGCACAAAAACAACAACAATAAAAAGATACAAGAAAATAAGACCTAATCTATATGATTTAATAGTGTGTGACATTTCGGCAACTGCATTGTTACCATCATCAGACAAAAGAATAAATGAGAAAAAATATCACAGCAAGTTCTAAAATAGTACTGTTATAAATATATCATTTGTTGCTGAAACGTCACAAACTATTAAATTATTTGGATTAGGTCTTATTTTCTTGTATCTACAATCTATAATCCAAATTGTGCTTATCAACAACAGTAAAAAACAATTTTTTTTCATTATATTTCATGATTTAAAAAAAAAATGTTTAGCCTTACTATATTTCCAAATTTATTCACTTTCTTCCCACTGTGCAATTATTCACTTATAAAAATAGCAATTATGATTTTTATATGTTCAAAAATATGAATTAATGCTATCTTGTCCTCACTAAAAGTTAATCATGAAATATTATAAATACAGTCTAACCTGATAAAGTACAATTTAGATTATAGATACAAGAAAATATAACCTAATCCAAATAAATTAATAGCGTGTGACGTTTCAGCAACAGTGTTGTTACTATCATAAGACAAAAGGAATAAATGAGTTTATTAATAAATAAAATAGTGAATAATTTCATTTATTCTTTTGTCTGATGATGGTAACAATGCTATTGCCGAAAAGTCACATACTATAATTTATTTGGATTAGGTTTTATTCTCTTGTATCCACAGTCTGACCTCTTTAATTCGACACCTCAAGGGTCAGTTAGATGATGTCACCACAAAATTCACTGCTAGGGGACATTTTTATTGGATAACCAAATATATAATTAAAATATTATTTTTATAAAATACCATTGTAATATATTTTAGTTAATAATATGAATTGAAACCATTGGAACTTTTTATTTAATTATTTTCAGAGTATTTCATGATTAACTTTGAATGATAAGGCACAATTTGGATTATAGATTATAAACACAAGATAATAAATCCAAATATATAAATACAGTAAAACCCCTCTATAGTGAACCCCATTGGGACAGAGCTTTTGGTTCACTATAGCCATAGTTTGGCTATTTTTTTTTTACTTTTCAAAATTTTTAGACCATATAATTAAAGGACAGCCATACACACAGGAATGGGCTGCCTCTTAATAGTGGTCACTTTGTTTTAATTCCCATAATTGACCAATTTCCTTATATTAATACTGAATAATAAAGGAAATTATTTGATGATAGGTTCTTCTTATCATTAGCATACATGTACCTCTATGTCTAATTTCAAAATCAAGACAAATCCTAGGCAAAGTTTTATTAAATATATATTCAAAGATATAAAATGATTTTAAAACATCTTTATCACATTATAATACAATGTTTACTTGGAAAAATGGCTCTAATACCTTGTTGCTTCAAAGCACACTTCAAGCATTGCACCTTCCAAATAAAGTTAATGCGTTTTTCTTCCATTTCATGTTTCTACATATTCTTCTTAAGTCTAGATTTCCTTTTGTTTTGAACGTGTCATGTAAACCATTGCTGGCTTTAAAATCGCCATAGTTCATGGCATAAAAAATAAATTTTGTTGCATCACAGGTTCGTTTATTTAGACTTTTTTTTTAACACGTACGATCGCAGCAAAAATTGAGGTTGATTCTATTTGTAAACAATTTTAATAGCCTTCTATTTTATCTCTTATAATAAAAAAAAATATATTTTATTATTTTAACAGATGTTCTGAAATTTTGCCTGTGTTGTTTAACTTTGAAAAGTTTTGAAAACGGTCTTTTTTTTTTAAGTAATAACGTTTTTGTTTTTTGATTGATCGCCTTTGTTTTCATTATTTTGGAAGCCATTTGCATTTTTTCTATTTCAAATTTGATGGTTGCAAATATATTATATTTAATAAAAAGTATAATGTGTAAAAATTTCTACAACATACAGCAAAAATAGAATATAAATCAAAACAAACAATCCTGCTAAATTTATTGTTTTGAAATCGTGATCCGCGAGCTGAAACATGCTCCAAGTTTTGTTGTTTTAATTTTTTTTTTGAATTACAAGTTCGTTATAAGCATAGTATTTTAAATAGATTTTATAATTTTGGGACCTAAAACAGGTTCGTTATAGGGGTAATTTGTTATATTAAAAATTGCAAAGTTCGTTATAATGATGGTATTTTCAATGGAAAGGAATTCGGAATCGCCTTAGGTTCGTTATATGGGAAGGTTCACTATATCACGGGTTCGTATTAGCGGGCTTTTACTGTAGTATTATAAAAATTATAAGACAAAATTTGGATTATAGATAACAATTTTGTCTGAAAATGGTAGCAACATGTTACCGAAACGTCACACACTATTTATTTATTTGGATTTGGTCTTAATACCTAGTGTTTATGATTAACTTTTAGTGATGGGTAAAAATTGCATTCATACATTTTTGAACAAATGAATTTTTACTATTTTTTTTTTTATTTTAAAGAAATCTTTTATGGCTGCTTTTGTGTGCTTTCAGGCTAGAACCCTATTTAGTGTGCATTCTAGCTGATCAATCTTCTAAAGGCTTGGTTGTCTTTCCTCTTCTGTATGTTATTTCAAATAGCAGAATGTTACTCTCTAAGACACCTCATTGTTTACGCCAGTGACTAGCAGCCACTAAAGTTAGGCCTAAATCATCCAGGAGTACACAAGAAATGTGTGTAACATCACCATCAATATTTGGAACACATTGTAACACTTTTAATCATGGTGTGCATATGCTAACTATGCCCACTGTGACTCGCATTGTATTGTATTTTTAAAAGCTTTTATTTAACTTGCTTCCCTGTCTGTCTGTCCAAAAATCTTGCAATCAATTTTTTATATACAGTATAACCTCGTTAATTCGACACACGCAAATTCGACACTCTACCTTAATTCGACTATATTCTGATGTCCCGACCTCCGGCCTATCAAATAACAAACCATTATTTGACATTATTGATAATACGACAGTTCCGATAGTTCGACCATTTTAAAATTCGAATTTCAACAGATGAATGTTTTTTTAAATACAACTTTACCGCTAAAAAGCTATTACAGCGGCGACGATCGGCAGGCGCCGATAATATCGCGCCTGCACACTTTTGGTTTCTGTTAGTTTAAGTTTAAATTTTCAGTGCCGTTGCACAATGTCGCGAGTGTTATTATTTTTTTTTAAGCGGGAATTTAGGCTTCGTGCGCTAATTAATAATATTATTTTATTTTTAATTTTCAGCATTGAAATATTTTAGTTATTTTGATATTTACAAATAATTTCCTTTTAAATAAATAAATCTTTATAAAATGTAGCCACAATGAATATGATAACATTTTATTTCAATATTCCATTTCCATGTTATTATAAAAGATTTAAACACAAAATCAATAACACCTGCAGCAGCAGTGGATGGCTATAATAAAATAAAAACTTTGTTATTTAAAACACATTCCAGAGGAAGAAAGACATGCATGTTTTTTTTTAAATAGACCATCTGGAATACATCCTGAATAGGATTTCAGTGCAAAAACTGACATCTATAAAGGAATTTTTAAAAAGATCATGATTATTTTAAATATTATTTTTAAATTTTATTTTTATTTTCCATATTTATTTCCTCAAATATGTTTCCTCCTATTATGTTTCAAAAATATGTATTATTGCCATTTTGTCCCTGATACTAAAAGTTTTTTTTTTTTTTTTACTTATCCTTTTAGTCTAAATTAGACAAGATCTTGGAGGTCGTGCTCGTAAAGAAGCTCAAGAACTCTTCTTGGTTCTCTGTACAGGGATCTTTTGTCCTTTCCAATGCAATTTCGTAAATGTTGGGGAGTGGCCTCTTCGGTTTTGCACCTAGTGCACATGGGGAAGCTTTTGGCTCCCTCTTTATAGACTAGAGGGCGCAGGTGACCAGATTTCCATCTGTCCAACTGTGTCGATTCCCTTCTGTTTAGTTGGAGGGTCTGTTTTTTTGGGTTTTCTACCTGGTACCAAGAATGATGGAAACTATCTCTATGGTTCCTTATTAGTTGTTACTGTTACTAGAAGAAAAGAGACAACTCAGACATGACACCATTGAAGAAGAAACCACCTCAAGGGCCTTTGTGATCAAGGAAGAAAAACAGCCAACTTTCCATGAAAGAAGAAAGTATCATCCTGCAGAGAAAACCCAAGAAGATAGCACATCCCACAATTATCAGAAGAATACTCAAGCCAAAGTTGTCAAAGGTTTTTGTTGTGGCAAAATGGGACATATAGCAAAGAATTGTAGATTCAACCTTGCAGTAAAGGAAAGATTTTGTTTCACTGAAAATAAAGAACAAGCGAAGAGGTTGCTTTCTAATCCTGATAAAATCTCAAAACAAAAGGCATTTTTCTTCAGGGAAGGCAATGGTAATGTTATGTTATGGTATCTTGACATTGGAGCAACAGAACACATGGTGTTGGAAATGATTCAGGAAGACGGCTCTAGATGGCGCGCGCCAAGGGATGCGCCACAGAGTGCGCCACAGAGTCCGTCCACGTTACCTTATACGACTATAAAAGCCGGAGAAAAAGGTATGAGATCGGGGGGGAGAGTGAGAGTGTGGAGATTAGGAGAGGATAGGGCATAGTCACAGGAGGAGAGGGTATAGTAGCGCAGAGGTAAAGTTACATACAGTTGTAAAAGAAGATAAAGGATAAAGTTAAAGAATAATTAAAGGTAAAGGAGAAAAAGTTAAAGAAGAGTTAAAGGTAAGAAGATAAAGTTGAGGTAAAATGAGATAAAGGTAAAGAAGATAAAGTAAAAGAAGATAAAGTTAAAGAAGAGTTAAAGGTAAAGAAGATAAAGTTAAAGTAAAAGAAGATAAAGTCAAAGAAGAATTAAAGGTAAAGAAGATAAAGTCCATTGAAGAAAGTGAGAGAGCTGAAGTGGAGAAAAAGTCCATTGAAGAAAGTGAAAAGGCTGAAGTAGAGAAAAGGGCTGTTAAAAAAGCTGAAGCAAGCTCACCCTAATAGATCGGGATTGTTTAGATTGAAATTAGTTAATTTTTTGTATGTTATCATTGTAGAATAAAGCCTCATATGTTTAAAATCATCAAATCCAGCTGATCATTTCCTCCAGAATAACACCAGCCTATCGCTACAGTAATTGCAATAGTTAGAAAAAAGGATTATTTAAATTATTCATTTGTCTATTATTTAACTTTCTAAATTCTTTTATTTTTTTTGTATTCCCAACATTTCTGGTGAGCCGGACGCGATAGGCTTAGTGGTAAGATGGAGGAGGTGAGCGAAGGAAGAAGAGCTGCAAGAGGTATATTTACTGAACAAGTCAATGATTTATATACAGAATTGAAAAAGACTTGCATTGATAAAATTAAGGTTTATGCAAAGTTTGATCAGCTTGAATGTTTACATAATGAGCTTGTAGCTTTGAATGATCAGTACCAATTAATTCTGCTATCTCAAGAAGATATTTCTGATGAAGAAATTGATAGAGAATTCGAAAATTGTGAAATATACATACAGGAAAGATTTAACATAGAGTATAAAATTAGTGTAATGCGTAAGCAGGAAAAAGATGCTATTTCAACTAATGGTAATAATGAAGTTGAACCTAAAGAAAAAAATATTACTAAAGATAAATACAACGAGGGAAAAGATCATGCTGGAAATAAAGCGAAAAATATAGATTAAGAACATTGTACAGAGTCAAAGAACTTGGAATAAGAGAAAAAGCTGAATATGGAACAAGGAATGGATTCAAAGAGCACTGAAGAAGTGAAGCAGATAGATGTAGAACAAGGTACTGATTTAAAGGTGGAAGAAAAGATAGATGCAGAACAAGGTACTGATTCAAAGGTGGAAGAAAAATAACTGATCCAAAAGATTGGTTGAATGAAGGGTTTATCGAAAGAGTTAATGAAAATCCACCTGAAGTAAAAGGATACTATTTTCCTGATCGCCCTGTATTTAAGTGTGAATCCAAAACGACGCCTATACGGCCAGTATTTGACGCATCCTGTCGAGGACACAATGGACTCTCCTTGAAACGGTATTTAAAAAAGGGACCCAATCTACTGAAAAGAATCCCTGAAATAAGGATAAAATTTAGGGAAAATAAGTTTGGAGTTTTGGCAGACATGGGAAGATATTTCCAGATGATAGCCATTAAGGAGAATGATCGGGACTACCTCAGATTTCTTTGGAAGAAGAGGATGGATAACTGATGGCTTTTAGGCATAAAAAGATTTGTTCTCGACCTAAATTGTAGTCCATGTTTTGCAGAATGCTGTAATTACCATCTTCAAATGATAAAGGGTTCTCTAGAAAATATGGCAGGTATGTTGGCTCAATCCTTCTATGGGGATGATTGTGTGGCCTCTCTGGAAAACTAAGCTGGGAGTACAGGAAATACGAGACAGTCAATAATGAGAACTGGAGGTTGTTTGCGGAAAATTGAATCCAGCGGATTTGCCTTCTCGGGGGTGCTCTATCGTACAATTTGTCTCGACAAAACTGGTGGGAGGGACCCTAGTGCTTGAATCAGAGTACAAATGGCCAAAGCAAGAGCCAATTACAAATGAAGAACAGGTTTTAAAAGAGAAGACCCTGATTGAGATTTATTACTTTTTTTTATTTTTTGTTTTTATATTCCCATACAAAAAGGTGGGAGTATGTTGGAAATGATTCAGGAAGACGGCTCTAGATGGCGCGCGCCAAGGGATGCCTCACAGAGTGCGCCACAGAGTCCGTCCACGTGACCTTATACGACTATAAAAGCCGGAGAAAAAGGTATGAGATCGGGGAAGTAGGAGAAGAGAGGACAGGGCATAGGTATCAGATCGGAGTTAGGTGTGTGACTGAAGGTGGATCAAGTATAAAGTTAAAGTTCTAAGAAGTTGAAGATAAATTAAAAGAAATCTAGGAAGTTAAAGAATTCTAAGTTGAAGATAAATTTAAAGAAATCTAGGAAGTTAAAGAATTCTAAGAAGTTGAAGATAAATTTAAAGAAATCTAGGAAGTTAAAGAAGTCTGAGAAGTTGAAGATAAATTAATGTAGAGAAGTAAAGGCTAAAGCTGGAGAAGATAGAATTAGAGAAGTTGGAATTGAATGTATATATGTAAATAAGACCTTATTAAGAATCAGGTGTTTGCAGATAGGCAAATAAAAAGTTATATTTTATAGCGACTTGAGCTATTTTGCATTTTCCTCGGGTTAACGCAAACACGGCTTGGTGAACCACTCCATTTTACACCACGCCTTTCACTTATTTACAACACATGGTATCTGATAGAAGTAAGCTAACCAATATTCGGGAAATCTCCTCACTAGTAGAAACAGCAAATAAACAATCAACTCATGTCACGGTAATGGGAGATATCCCATTCAAGGTAAATAACAAAAATGGTGGTGGAAGTCTTTTCTTGAAGAATGTTCTCATTCTTCCTGAAATCGAAGGGAATCTATTATCTGTTGGAAGAATTGAGAAACTTGGCAACACTGTTATTTTTTAAAATGGGAATGTCAAGGTTTTAAACAAACAAGGTGAATTATCGGTAACAGCTCCAAGAAATGGAAACACCTACTACATTGAAGAATTCAATAATAGTGCCAGGATTACCAAAGTTAGAGAGGACATTTGGCATAGACGTTTAAGACATCTTAATAAGGAAGCTGTTGCAAAAATGAATATTGGAGAAAAAAGAAGTCACAACCAATGCACAGTGTGCATGGAATCCAAGATGAAGAAATTGCCATTTTCTATTTCTAGTAATAAAGACAAAAGGGCTTCTTATCCCCTGGAACTAATTCACTCTGATGTAGTTGGTCCCATAAATCCAAGATCCAAGGGAGGATCAAACTACTTTGTTACCTTTATTGATGATTTTTCACACTACACCGTGGTCTATTTCATGAAAAATAAAAATGAAGTCTTGGAGAAATTTAAGGAATATAAGAACTTTGTAGAAAACTTTCATGAAAGAAGAATCAAGACATTGCGATCTGATAATGGAAAGGAGTATTGCAACTCAGATTTTGACTGGCTTCTTATCAAAAATGGCATCAGAAGACAATTGTCTGTTCCAAGAACCCCTCAACAAAATGGAGTATCTGAACGAATGAATCAAACACTGTTAAGTACTGCTAGATGCTTATTGACAGAATCAGGTATCCCAATTACCTTTTGGGGAGATGCAATCCACACAGCTTGTTATTTGAGAAATAAGTCTCCAAGTAAAGCAATTGACAACAAAATTCCTGAAGAACTTTGGTCTGGAAGAGAGTCCAAAATAGGATATCTTAAGGTATTTGGATGCAAATCTTGGTGCAGCATTGATGATTGCCATCGCAAGTCTAAATTCAGTCCCTAAGCTAAAGAGTGTGTGCTCATAGGATATCCAGAAGGAACTAAAGGATATAAAGTATGGAATTTCAGAAATGACAAAATATATGTCACTAGAAATGTAAGATTTTCTGAGGACATTTTTCCATGTAAGAAACCTAATGATCCAACAAAAAGTTTTGAACTGGATCAATTTTCCACTACATTAGAAGAGGAAGACTTTTATGAAGAACAACTGATTCATCAGAGAGAAGAAGATCTACAAACTAAGGTAAAGTTTGGTTCAACAAATAGGTCAGAGCAAGAAACAAATAAAGTTGAACGATCGCAACCTTTGCACCGTTCGGAAATAATTAAGAAAAAAAAAAAAAAAGGAGAAGAAACCAAAATCAAATGCGACATCATGAAGAATCCTCAACCCAGTACAGAAGAACCAAGTACCATTGAAGAAGCTCTTTGTGGACCTGAAGCTACAAATTGGTCTGAGGCCATTCAAAGGGAACTGCAAGGATTGGAAGAAAAGGGAGCTTGGGAAATTGTTCCAAGGCCAGTTAACAAAAGAGTTATTGATTCAAGATGGGTTTTCAAGTGAAAATTTGACTCGTATGGAAACTTAAGAGAATATCATGCAAGACTTGTCGCATGTGGTTTTCACCAAATACCAAATGTTGATTTTGGGAAGAAATACAGCCCTGTAATTAAACATAAGTCTATAAGGTTCCTTTTAGCTCTGGCTGTTGAACGTGAATGGAACATATTCCAAATGGATGTCAAATCTGCATACCTAAATGCACCATTACATGAAACTGTTTATATGGAACTACCTCAGTCAAGTCTGAATCATGAAAATTCCAGCAATGAAGTCTGTCTTCTAAAGAAGAATATTTATGGACTGAAGCAATCGGACATGAATGGAATGAAAAACTTGCCCAGATTTTAACTTCAATTGGACTTGAACGCACCAGAATGGATCCATGCGTCTACTTTAGTAAGGACATCATACTTGGAGTTTATGTAGATGATCTACTAGTTACTACTTCCTCAGTTGAGTCCTATGTGAAGTTCAAATCAAGCATTCAAGGAGAAGTGGACATCAAGGACTTAGGTGAAGTGAGTGAACTATTCTCTGTAAGGATTAAAAGAAACAAGGATTCAAATCTTGAACTTGATCAGACTCATTACATTGAAGAAATCCTTAAGGAGTATGGAATGGAGCATGCGAAAGAAGCCTCAACACCTTTAGATCCTGGAATGTTTACAGAAGGGCCTGGAGGAAAGGAAGTGTGCCCTACCCCTTATCAACAGGCTATTGGGAATTTGCTTTGGTTAGCAGGAATGACAAGACCAGACATTGCATATGCTGTATCTTACCTCAGCAAGTTTAATAGTTCCTTCTTGCAACAGCATTGGAATGCTGTAAAACACCTCTTGAGATATTTAAAGAAGACCAAGGACCTCAAATTAGTATTCAGTAAGACTGGAAAGAAGTTAGCAGCTTTTGCGGAGGCAGACTGGGGCAGTGATAAAGAAGACAGGAAATCCTATAGCGGGTATATCTTTGTGTTGGGCGGAGCAGCCATCTCCTGGTGCAGCAGAAAGCAAAAATGTGTTGCTCTCTCAACAGCAGAAGCCGAATATTATGCAATGTGTGAAGCAGCAAAGGAAGCTCTATGGTTCACAAGTTTTATGGAAGAAATTTGAGTTGGTGATTTTAAGGAATCTCCTCTGAAGATATATATAGATAATCAAGGTGCTATGTTCCTTGCTGAAAATGAAGTTGTTTCAGAAAGAAGTAAACACATTGACATTCGACATTTCTTTATCAGAGATCTAATCAAGGATGGTAAGCTGAGCTTTGTGTATGTTCCAACGGAGGAGAACCCTGCAGATCTATTCACAAAGAACTTGAAGGCTCCTGCACTCCAGCAAAACTATACCAAACTTGGACGTTGTATGTAAATCACAGACATGGGGGGTGTTAAAATATGTTTTTGTGTCCGTGATTTTATTTTGGTTGACGTTTAAGATATTTTATTTTTAATGATCTGGCACTCTTGTTATTACTCTGGTTGTTGTTTGTTGTAAAAAGGCTTACCCACCCTTATTTTTTTTCTTTGAAGATATTTGTTTTAAAATGTTCAATAAAACATTTCCTTAATAATAAAAACTCTGCTAATTCTTTAACAAGAACTTAAAAAAAAAAAGGTTTACGGTGGGACAAACTCTTGTTTTCAGAATTAAAAACGTATTTGCACTCTGTTAGAAGGACAACATGTGATTCATCTTGCCTCTTAATTTCACATAGATTCAACACAGCTAGTCACCAGGAAAACTAGACCTGGTTCAGAAGAATTTCAGAAGCCAACTGCCATTACATACAGAACTTTGAATATGGGAGGTGCGGATGTTGCTGGCCACTATTGTACAACATACAAATTTCTCTGAAAAACTTTAATATGGTGAAGAAAATTATTTTTCTGGGGCCTAGAAGTGGCTACTGTCAACTCATAAATCATATACACCTAGGACATGAGAATAAAATGGACTAAGGCAAATCAGACATGAAAATATTGCAAATATTAGGTGGAAGAGCTTGTGGAAGCATGGCAGAACGAATGTCCAAAACCTATGAAAGCTTCAACTTCAGAATGCTTGGAAAGGATAGAAAATCGGTCCCATAATGCTAACATCCACTGTTAAAGAGTTCAAGGTCTGCTATTTCCAATCCACACATGGTGGATAGAAAAATAACGGGCTTTTATTGTGAAACCTGTAGTGCCAAACCAGCTTTTCTTTGGGGGATTGTTTCCAGAAATACCATATTTAATTGAAATATAATTTTTAAAATACTTTTAATTATTATATACACTAATAGATATATTTCCACTTGTAAAACATGATTATTCCCAATATATTTGATAATATGGAGATTTAAGGGAAGATGCGCGAGTGGATCGTATTAAGTGCGCAGTAGACGACAGCCTCTTCACTCACGTAAACAAAGGCGCGCACAGACCATAAAGGGTTAAGGTGTAGCACTATGGCCTATAATTTGAATGCTAGGTACGATGCATTACAAAGTTATGCATTATGGAATAAGGGGACCAAAATATTGCAAAAATTTCAGTTCACCCACTGTATATATTTTTAGTTTCTTTGAGTCCATCACTACAGAGATTACGATGCAAGTTGTAATTGACCATGCACGGTTGTGGCTCTCATGATGTGGTGTGTAGCTAACATCATCAGTTTTGAACCAGAACTCAACCCCTCCAGCCAGAAGCTGCCATAAGGATCAATCCCAGAACATAACCCCTCTCTCGGGCCTGGCTGCCTTGTATCTCCAGGAATCAAGTCAGTGAAACCGGCGAAAATAAACTTCCCTCCTTTGTAAACCTGTCTCAAACCCCCAATCCCCTAGACAATAATATGTCATTAATCTTTTTATAAAATAATATAGCATGTGTGCTTTATTTTAAAAATTGTCTTAGAAGGGACGGTACCCCTTGTTTACCTCCACCTTGTAATCTTCAATGATCATCTCACAAGTGATTGGATAAGTTTGCAGGACACATACTCAGAGGAACATCAGGAGATAGTTTATTGACCATACTGGAGGAGGTACACACACCTTGGAGAATTAATGGATGGAGAAGTAGACCAACGGAGAGGATTAATTTGATAGAATGGTCTGGAATATGAAGATACAAAGAGGTGAAGAAAATTGCTCAGAACAGAATCAAATGACAGTCAATGGGTAACCTCTATTGGACATGATAAATGGCACTAAATAAGGATGATGAAGTGATTTTTACATTTGGGTTTGCAATAGATTGTTAGGGCTTACTTAGAATTCAAAAATTAATCCCAATTAATTAAATTAGATGGCTTATATATATATATTAAAAATAAAGAAGGCATTTCCTGACCACGAGCACATGTGCTTTTTAGATGGCAGAGCACCATCTAGTGGAGCAAAAATAAACTAAACGTTTATTTAACTTGCTCCGTGATATTTGGCCAACCCAATTTATTGATAAATCAAGAAAAGCCATCCACGAACGCATTTCGCGCTGTTGGCGCTCGTCAGCGTGGAGTAGGCTGTGACCAGTGCGACCAAAAAGATTTTTGGTCCCAGAGGCTTCTTGAGAAATCAAGAAATGGGTATTCAAGGCCAAATTTGCATAAATACGCTTAACACATGAAAAAACACACACATATATATATATATATGTTAGGAGTATCTCAATTACTGAAATCAAACTACCCTTGATATCACCAGAATTCATACAGAAAACAACAACCAAATACAGCCGAATCTTGTTATAACAACACCACTTGGGATTAAGATTTTATGTTGTTGAAACCAGAGTTAAAACAATTAATAGTTAAAACTTGGGACTTTAGAATTATGATGTTATAACCAAGATGCTAATAAGAGACAATTATAAATTAGAAACACAAGGTAATAAGACCAAATCCAACAAATGCATAAATAGTGTATGACAATTAGGTAACAGTGTTGTTACTATTTAGTATTTTTATCTTATGATGGCAACAATGCTGTTAGGGAAATGTCACATACCATTTATGTATTTGAATTTGTTCTAAATATGTTGTGTTTGTAATCAATTGTTTTTATAAAATAGGCAATTTTAATGAGATTTCAATGTACTGTTTTGAAAGCATTAGTAGAGAAGTGGATCTATATTTAAAATTAATGAAAGAGAGCTGATCATGCAACTGAATGTTGCATGATTTGCCCTTGATATCTATCTGAAAAAAAAAAAAACTGAAAAAAAATAATTTTTTTTTTTCATTTCTAGAAATTGGTCAATACCCTTTTTTGAATTATCAAGAAAAAGCCAACCAAGTAGACATTTTGGGCTGTTGGCCCAAGCAACATTCACTTTGCAAAATCAGGAGGTACTCTCTTTCATTCAAGAGACCAAATAAGTAATTTATAGATGGCAGATGGGAGTAATGTGGAAGAGTACCAATGATTTAGCTCTCTGGTAGCAATGGCTTTACCACAATGTCAGCTAAACATTACAGTCAGTAGTTAGGACTGACCAGTAGGGAGTCAGTCATAATAAAAGACCACCAATCACTGCCCTCAAGGGGTCACATGGAGGGAGAGTTCTGGTAACCTACTTCCCCCCTTTATGTCCCAATTATATAATATGGAGGAGAGATCTTTCTCTATGCCCCAAAAAGAAAATACAAAATATGAATCTGATTTTATTAATAGCAAGATAGAATATCTCCAAGATAATAAATAAAGTATACTTGACAATAAGTTGCATAGCCAAGGTGTCCTTTAAAGAAAGATGTTCTCTTTCCAGAGAGTTGCTAAATAGTAAAAATAGTAATTTTGGTGATGAAAACTGTTATTTATAGATAGGCGTCCTCTCATGGAGGTTAAACTATATGAAAAAATACAATATATATATATATTGTATTTTCCACTAGATCCAGGTACACTTTCTTTATTATCCTTAGATTTATATAATAGATCAGCAAATAACTCAAGCTGGTTTTTATAAAGTACAATTTGGTTTAGATTAGAAGCATAAAGTAACATGACCACATCCACAAATGAATAAATTATGCATTACATTTCAATAACAGCACTGTTATCAAAATGTCACACATTCATTTGGATATGGTCTTTTTACTTATATTTAAAGCCTTTTTTTTTTCATGAAATCTAAAATTATTTGTATGCAAACATTACTGTGCAACTCGGATATAAAACCTCCCATAGGAGACTGCCCTATCATCAGGATGGTGGTTATTTAGAAATTGAAGTAGGATGGTGCTCATCTAGTGATATTACTCTATGTGTGTATGCACATCTCTCTCTTTCTTTAAATTCCAGTTAAATCCCTTTGTGTCTATGCGTAGTACAGTTTTCCCTTTATTTAGATGCCCATTCCAACTTTTTATCCTTTGAAAAATGACCTTTTAAATTATGGTTACCTTTACTCAAGTTATGCTTGAGACACAAGAACTGTCAATGCTAAAGCATCTCAGATTTTTGGCAGTTTCAGATGTCACTTCTAAGGTGGATCTTGTGAAATTGAACCCAATCCATGTTCTGATGAGAACCCTAGACCACGATACAGGTGGCTCAAATTGTCTGAAATTGGTGTTGAGAATAATTAATTGATATCAATATCTGTATTAAATGAATTGAGATGAAAAAAACAACAACACTGAGTTAGAAGCAATAAGTGTACCATTTGTATAGACGCATGCATATATACAGTACTAGCGGATGTACCCGGCTTCGCCCGGGTTTTACCCGAGTAAAGGTTTGTCTAACGAATCTCTCGATAAAGTGAACATTTTTTCCTGGTCCCTTGAAAAATACTCGATAAGTTGAATAAAATCAATATTAATTGGTTCCCTCGGTAATTGGAAGTTAAAGGAATAGTATCTTGCCTTGGAATTGTATCATTATTCATAGTATTCATATTCATTATTCATGTATCTTATTCATAGATTCTCCACTCAAATGTAGCCATGGGTAATTTTCACTCGGTGCACACAATGCCGGGTTAAAATAATAAATCACTAATTTCGTAATGAAGCTCTTCTTTACTTGGTTTTATTAATATGTGAGATGCTATCTGAAAATTAAGATATGAGGGAAAATGTTGCAGGCGACTTTCTCAAGCCAGACCAGCCCGCGAACAAACTAAATAAAGTAAGATATCAAAATTCCCACGCTCTACGGACGGAGATCAGAGCTTGGTTAAGTGGTTTCGTCAGTGTAGAGGACAAAACGTTCCGTCGGCGGTTTCATGTTCAAGTCTTTTGCACAGTCTCTTGGGATTAAAGGATTTGCTTCAAGCGAGGGGTGGCTCTCAAATTGAAAAAAAAAACTACACAGGATATCATTTAAAAAATCTGCAGAGAGAGCGCCAGCGTGGATATTTCCATTTGTTCGCAAAGGATTGACGACCTAAACCAACTTTTGAATGGCTATGACCTATGGTTATCGTCTGATTTCTACTAATTCAAAAATGAATAGAGGTTCGTATCAAGCAAATTCAAAGGGAAAACAGGAAACTTTTATCAAGTTGGTATGCTTACAGGACGAAACTATGCAAAAGCTTCTATACAAGTTATTTAATTTTTAGTATCGCATTTATATTTATTCGAGTTTTATATTTAAACGATACTCATTATTTCTTTTGATTTTTATATATCGTATATATCGTCTTGCACAATTATTTAAACTTTTTTAAATAAAGTACAATACTTAAAATAAAATGTTTCTTATACAATCTAAAATTAGAAAATAAACTTTTAAATCGGTAACCTCAAGGAGATAGCCATTACGAAATTAGTGATTTATTATTTTAACCCGGCATTGTGTGCACCGAGTGAAAATTACCCATGGCTACATTTGAGTGGAGAATCTATGAATAAGATACATGAATAATGAATATGAATACTATGAATAATGATACAATTCCAAGACAAGATACTATTCCTTTAACTTCCAATTACCGAGGGAACCAATTAATATGTGTGTATGGCTGTCCTTTAATTATACGGTCTAAAAATTTTGAAAAGTAAAAAAAATGGCCAAACCGTGGCTATAGTGAACCAAAAGCTCTGTCCCATTGGGGTTCACTATAGAGGGGTTTTACTGTATATATAAAAATGAATGTATGTGTGTGTGTGTCCTTTATGCCTGACCAAACCACTCATTGGAATGCCATGAAACTTTGTGAAGTTATTTAGTATAGTACTGGAAAGGTTTCTGGAAAATAATTTCTTGAATATCTTGAATATCCTTAGAGAGATTTGTAGATTTAACTCGCAAGCAGTGCCACCATTGCGACATATTTGAATTAGTTTTACTTAATATATTAGCCCTGAAAGACCTAAGGTCATCAGGCGTGGAGCAGACTTCCTGCCTAAGCCTATCTCCGTCGCAATGGTGGCACTGCTTGCGAGTTAAATCTACAAATCTCTCTAAGGATATTCAAGATATTCAAGAAATTATTTTCCAGAAACCTTTCCAGTACTATACTAAATAACTTCACAGAGTTTCATGGCATTCCAATGAGTGGTTTGGTCAGGCATAAAGGACACACACACACATACATTCATTTTTATATATACAGTAAAACCCCTCTATAGTGAACCCCAATGGGACAGAGCTTTTGGTTCACTATAGCCACGGTTTGGCCATTTTTTTTACTTTTCAAAATTTTTAGACCGTATAATTAAAGGACAGCCATACACACAGGAAGAGGCTGCCTCTTAGTAGTGGTCACTTTGTTTTAATTCCCTGAATTGACCAATTTCCTTATATTAATACTGAATAATAATAGAAATCATTAGATAATAGTTTCTTCTTATCATTAACATACATGTACCTCTATGTCTAATTTAAAAATCAAGACAAATCCTAGGCAAAGTTTTATTAAATATATATTCAAAGCTATAAAATGATATTAAAACATCATTATCACATTATATAATACAATGTTTACTTGGAAAAATGGCTCTAACACCTTGTTGCTTCAAAGCATTCTTCAAGCATTGCACCATTCAAATAAAGTTAGTGTTTTACTTCCATTTCATTTTCCCACATATTCTTCAAAGTCTAGATTTTTTTTTAAAGCCCTAAAACGTACGATCGCGGCAAAAGTTGAGGTTGATTCTTCTTTGTAACAATTTTTAATAGCTTTACATTTTATCTTTTATAATATAAAATTTATATTCTTTTATTTTAATATGTTCTTAACATTTTGCCTGTGTTGTTTCACTTTGAAAAGTTCTGAAAATGGCCTTTTTTTTTTAAAGAAATAACGCTTTTGTTTTTAAAATGCCTTTGTTTTCTTCATTTTGGAAGCCATTTGCATTTTTTATATTTCAAATTTAATGGATGCAAATATATTCTATTTAATAAAAAGTATAATGTATTAAAATTTATACAACATACAGCAAAAATAAAGTGCAAAAATCAATACAAACAATGCAGCTAAATTTATTGTTTTTAAATCGCGATCTGCGAGCTGAACATGCTCAAAATTGTGTTGTTTTATTTATTTTTTTTAATTACAATTCTAAGTTCGTTATAAGCATAGTATTTTAAATATATTTTATTATTTTGGGACCGAAAATAGGTTCATTAAAGGGGTAGTTCGTTATTCTAAAAATTGAAAAGTTCGTTATAACAATGGTATTTTCAATGGAATGGAATGGAATTGGGAATCGGCGTGGGTTCGTTATAAGGGAAGGTTTGTTATATCCAGGGTTCATATTAGCGGGGTTTTACTGTATATAGAAAACCTCTTCAATTTAACCTGCTATAATTCAACAGGAAGAAACTTTCCCTTGGGGTGTTGAAAAAAAAAGAGGTTTGACTGTAATTATGCAGTCAATTTTAAGATTTAGCGGGGGACAATATACCTGATTTAGTTTCATTTCTGATTAGTCACCAAAAAAATATAAATAATCTATAGGTTACTCTGCTCTGATGTGTTTGATGCAGCTACAATAGTTACTTTTTGGCCTTTCTTACAATCAGCTAAAAGAGACAGACCTCATTATAACAACAAAGTGGTTAAAACATCATTATTTTAAAAAGTCCCAAGTTTTTAAGTTACAAATGTTGTAACTAACTATAATATAGTTATTTTAACATAAAATCTTGGTCCCAAGTGATGTTCTCATAATAAGATTCGACTGTATTTAGTTGGTTACATTTCTCTGAGTGAGGTTTGACTGTATACTCTAAATAGGGAACAAAAATTAGCATGAAAAATTATCATATCTTATTTTTATTGCTTCTCACCATGTTGCTGTTATAAAGGAGGTTGTTATAGCAAGGCTCCACTGTATATAAAAGATATATTATTCCATTATTCATTATATGTGATGAAGTTTCACTCTGTGTATGGATGCTGCATGAGACAAACCCAGGTGTACATCCCAATTAAGAGAGAGAAGTTAGTTGTAAAAAAGAGAAAGAGATTTTACCTTCAAGAACATTAGCAGGGCAGACAAATCCACTTGGCACAAATCCCTCCTGGCCGTCGGACCTCAGGATCCAAAGCCAGTCAGGGTCCTCCCTGTTCAGAACAGTCACAAACTCTCCACGCTCCACACTCACATCATTCTCATCCCGGGCAATAAATGTGTAGAGCACAATATACTTGACTCCCGAAGGATCTTTAAAGAATGGATGGATGTCCGGTACATTTTTGGAATCCCCTGCTCCATTGCTGCCAGTAGTGCTGGCTCCATCTTCTGACTGTGCCACACTGCTATCCCCACCCGAGCCTTCTCCATTGCGGGTGGATGGGAGTTTCTTGCTGGGGGCGCAGTAGGAGTGGGGGATGAAGCCTTCACGGTTGTCATCTGCAATGACGTATACCCAGTCATTCTCCTGGTAGAGGACATTGACCAGTTGGCCTCGCTTGACCGCCAGCTCATCGTCCACACACGGGGTGAAGTCATGAAGCACCACCATCCTAGAGTCTGCAGACAGCCCCTGCTCCTTCTCCAGCCCCACCCGCACCAGGGTCTCAATGCTGGCGCTGCCAGTGATACGGCCCAGGGGTGGCAGGTTCTCTCCATCTGACACACAGTCGTAACTTTGTCAGAATAAAATAAAATAAAAAGAGATGATAAAATAACTCTAAGGAGTACAGTAAAATCTTCATGAGAGGACACTCTCACTAGTGAACATCTCTTTAGTAAAAAGAGTTTTCATCGCCAAAATTAACATTTGTACTAAATAGCAACTCTCCAATTGACAGAAGTTACTTTTACAGGTTATCATACAATGTGCGAATTACTAGGGCCTAAAGTAATAGTAACTTAACACATAGAAAAGCGTACACTCAAGAGTACAACAACATAAAAAAAGGAACAAAAAAAAAACTCACAATTTGCTTAATAAAAACCAAACAGTACTTATCTTTAATTGTAGTGTTGGTAGGGATTGGACCGGGGTCACACAGGTATGCGGGGAGATCACCAGACATGGATAAATCATGCAGAGAACACTTTAAGTGTCTCAACACGATAATCCACCACACTGGCCTTCTCGCAATCCCTTAGCCCCCTCGTATATACAAACATGGCCACATTTGTCCAATGAGAAGGTGTGAAAGAATGGCTCACTAACAAATGAAAACAACCTTCTTCCTGCTAAAAACTAATAAGATAAAAGTGCAAATGTTTGTCAATATAATTTAACACAATAAGAGGCCACCCTCCCTAAAAGACACTTTGGCTCTGTATAAATGATAAGGCACAATTTGGATTATTCTATATACAGTTACGAGCGTCATTCCTCATCTCCTAATCAGTCATTAGTTTTCATCTCTGTCACCGTTTGCTTTTTTTTTTTTTGGAATGGTGCCCTCCTATTGGTTGGCTATGGTCACGCCACCTTTGACCCCCCCCCCCCCCCCCCCCCCCCCCACTCGCCTTTTCGTTTATGTAATTATTGTGTTGGAGCGGGTCGCTCCTTAAATAAATGCATATATTATTTAATAACCAAATGGAATCCTCTCTTTCTTTTTCCCTGTAAGAGACGCCTACGGAAGCCAACAGTACATAGACAGATAAAGCACATAGGCTATAGTTATTAACTAAAATATGCATTTATTTAAGGCGCCAATTTATAATTGTAACAAATAGTATTTGAATCAAAACATTCAATCGGGTAAAACACGGGCGTTGCCCGGGTCATTCGGCTAGTAGATTATAAACACAAGGTAATAAGACCAAATCTAAATAAATAAATAGTGTGTGACATTTCGGTAACAGCGTTGTTACCGAAACGTCACACACTATTTATTTATTTGGATTTTGGATCTTTAAAGGTTCTACCTTCCCACAGGAAGGAACAAGGGCAGCTGTTGAGTCCCACTGTTGGTTGAACAGATTTCAAATCTTATCTTGTCAAGTCAAGCTTTTATTATTATTATTAATTTTTTTTTTTGCAATACAGTACAACCTCCAAAAGGTACATAGTTGTACCCCAAGAACATATTTCCCTGGACTACTTGAGAACTTAGCATGAGAGATGAGAAATACAGCATGGAGAGATAACACGCTAATCATCAACAACTCAATAATTTGGTTATATTTGTAGATATAATGGAACCAGTTATAACAGTCTCTTTATAAGAGAGCAACTCTGTTATTACATCATAAGATCCCAAATTTCATGTTAAATTGTTTGAACCATAGTTATAACAAAATATGTTCATTGTCAAAAGTGTAGTTATAATAGGGCTTGAATATGAGGGGGTTGGTGGAAGGATGGCCTAAGCTGTTGGTTTTTCGGTCGCTACAACCCGGGTTTGATTCCCATATTGGGCACTTTTTTTCTGCTAAAAAAAAAAATGCTCCAATGGCCCCCGATTCTTGCAAAAGTCCAACCCCACCAGCGAGTGCAAGTAACAAAACGGGGGGCTCTGACACATTTGTAAGTGGAAAGTCGAACTGCTTTTCCATTGTGTAGACATGTGGTGCACTTACAGTAAAAGCAGCTGCCTACTTCTACCCACCATGATTACCATGGCCTGTACCAGGTATACTAGGAATAAGCAAAAATATATATATATGGTTTGAATATAATTTGAAGTAACAACATTCAATGTATAAGAAATAAAACTTACTATAAAACTCCATCAAGAGAAAGGTAAACTGATGGGAAGAAGCCAATTATGGCCAATTCCTGCTCAGATGACCAAATGATGTCCCAAGCCACTCAGGAATTCTGTTAGATGGCCATAAAGCTCTCTAAAAATTATGGAAAAACCAACAACTACGAAAAAAAAAATCCTTAAAAAAAAAAACTACAGTTAAACCTGTCTATAGTACCCCCTCTTTGGACTCACCAAAATAGGGTGCAATAGAGAGGGGGTGCTATAGACAGGTCACTTTTAATGTAAATCGTATTGTACTACGTATTTAAAATCGGGTGCTATAGACAGGTTTAACTGTATATAAGAAACACATGATAGAATAATAATAATTAGAAATATACAGTATAACCTCGTTAATTCGACACACCCCAATTCGACACTCGGCGATAATTCGACCATGTTCCGATGTCCCGACCTCCGGCCTATCAAATGACAAACCGTAATTGGACAGTATCGATAATACGAAAGTTCCGATAGTTCGACCATTTTAAAATACGAATTTCGACAGTTGAATGTTATTTTACATGCAACTTTACCGCTAAACGGTATTACGGCGGCGACGATCGGCATCGGCGGGCGCCGTTAGGATCGCGCCTGCGCACTTTTGGTTTCTGGTTAGTTTAAGTTTCACTTTGCAGTGCCGTTGCGCAATTTCGCGGATGTTATTGTTGTTTTTACGCGGAATTTCGGCATCATGCGCTAACTAATAATAATTTTTATTTTTTTATTTTTAACATTGAAATATTTTAGCTATTTTTTTATTTATAAATAATTTTTTTTTAAATAAATAAATCTTTATAAAATGATCCAACAATGATTATAATAACATTTTAATTCAATATTCTGTGTTAATTTGAATAAATGAGTGGGGCAAGAATGTCAGGTTCTGCCAAAAAAAATTGGAAACGTAGTCAGTATCACCAGCTCACTTATGTGGAAAAAATGAAAATTATAGAATTGATGAGGCACAATTTGGATTGTAGATTATAAACACAAGGTAATAAGACCAAATCCAAATAAATAAATAGTGTGTGACGTTTCGGTAACAGCGTTGTTACCGAAACGTCACACACTAGTTATTTATTTGGATTTGGTCTTATTACCTTGTGTTGAAAATTATAGAAGAAATAGAACAAGGAAAATCACATAGTCAAGTTTCCAGAGAGAGAAATATTCCACGGTCCACCATTTGCACAATTTTTTAAAATAAATTTGCCATAAAATCTGCCTTTTTAAAATCTAATTTTAGCTCTACCTTGAAGCGTGATTGTGACGGGGAATTCCCAGATATTGAAGAAGCCCTGTTTAGGTGGATAAGGCAGGCAAATGCCATGAAACTTGCCATAAATGGCAATATCTTGAAAGAAAAGGCTATACTCTTGGCCTTGAAAATGGGTCAAGATAATTTTGAAGCTAGCAATGGCTGGCTAGAAAAGTTTAAGGCCAGAAGGAATATTGCGTTTAAATGACTTCATGGAGAAGCTGGAAGTGTGGATGCCAATAGTGTAGCCACTTGGAAAGGTGAGATTATTCCTTCACTTCTAGCTAAATACAGCCCACATGACATTTTCAATGCTGATGAAACAGGGTTATTTTATAAACTTTTGCCTAATCGAACAATGACTATCAGAGGTAAGAAATGTGAAGGGGGTAAGAAGTCTAAAGAGAGAATTACAGTGTTGGTATGCTGTAATATGGATGGAAGTGAAAAACTGCCTTTACTTTATATTGGGAAATATAGAAGACCACGATGCTTCCATGGCATGAATATTCCCTCAAATTATAATTTTAATTAAAAAGCCTGGATGACTGGGGCAATTTTTACGGATTGGCTGAAAAAATTGGACCAAATATTCAAAAAAAAAGAGAAGGAAAATTTTTATTAATTTTAGATAATTGCCCAGCCCACCAAATACCTGAAGGGTTACAGAACATTGAAATAAGATTTTTGCCCGCTCTAACTACAAGTGCATTACAACCCTGTGATATGGGTATCATTAAAGCAATAAAAAGACCAATATAGGAAACGAATGATAACGTATCTTCTCACTTGCATGGAAGAAAAAAAAAAATGCTCAAAAACATTTACTCTTTGCAATTAGCTGGCTAGAGGCTGCATGGGTTGGGGTTAGTTCTTCCACAATAAAAAATTGTTTTTCTCATTCAGGATTTGTGATGGATGAAGCAATGGAAGAAGTTGTTGAAGAAGAAATGAACAGATGTTTTGAGGCATTAAAAAAACATCAAGCCATTGATGTCAACTATATTGACTTATTGGAAGTTGATAAAGATGTGCAGGTTGCTGGGGAACAGTCCATTGAAGAAATTGTAAAGGAAGTAATTGGAAAAGAAGAAGATGAAGAGGTAGAGCCAACAGAAAAAGATTTAAACAAAACATCAATAACACCTGCAGCAGCAGTGGATGCCTTTAATACAATAAAAACTCTTTGTTATTTAAAAGACATTTCTGAGGAAGAAAGGCATGCATGTCTTTTAAAAATAGACTATCTGGAATACATCCTGAATAGGATTTCAGAGAAAAAACAGACATCTATAATTTTTTTTTTTTTTATCTTGATTCTTTTCAAATAATATTTTTTAATTTTCTTTTTAATTTTCTTTTTATTTTCCATATTTATTTTCTTTAAACTATTATTCAATTAGAATAGAATATTATTTGTTTCGAAAATATGTATTATTGCCATTTTGTCCCAGATACTAAAAGTTAATCATGAAAATAAAAAAAATAAATATATAAAAAGTACACACACAATGGTTTCAATTAATATCATTAATTTATATTACAAAGCTATTTATAAAAAAAATATATATTACTTTAGCTAGTTAGATGATTAGCTAATCATCTAACCTTAATTCAACACTTCCTTTAATTCAACCGAAAGCTCTGATCCCTTGGGGTGTTGAATTAAAGAGGTTCGACTGTGTATATGTAGTAAACCCGATGTGGAATGTGCTGGGCAGTCGTAGTCGTGGATGTGTGATGGTATTCCCGCACTGGGACAGCAAAGAGACAGAGGCAGGTCTAGATGGTAACTCCAAGAAGGTAGAGGTAGACCACGCGACGAAGTCAGTCGGACCACGGGCGTCACGGATGCCCTACATCGCGGATAGGGGTGAGTGAAAGATCCGACGGTATAACGGCGTCGCTCTGAAACAACTAACCCTACCTCCTAACGGCTTTCCCCTCTCGGGGCCTTATATACTCGACTCTGGCATGTGGTGGCGCGTTTTGATTGGCTGCGGCAAGCTCTTTGATAACGGCGCGCCTCGGTGTCTAGCCTTTGATCTCAGGTGTTGGCCTAAAGTCTGACCTTGACTCCGATTGGCTGCGGCAAGCTCTTTGATAACGTCGCGCCTCGGTGTCTAGCCTTTGATCTTAGGTTTTGGTTTCTATAGTCTGACCTTGGCCGGCCACCTGGGCGGATGTGACTCATTATCATAATACCTGTACGTTTGGTCTATGGCTTCGCCTGGTCTACCTCTCTCTTTGCTTTATTGTGGCATCCATTCTTACAAGGTCGATACAGTTTTATATAGGGATGGGATTACAATAAATATTAGAAGGTTGTGATCTAACTAACTCAAAATATACTACAGAATGTGTCCCCGGTGATGAAGGTTTGGTTGGGGGGATGACATGTAATGAATGATAACCTAACAAACCTATTATATAAAAAAAAAATAATTTGCATACAAATTAGTTAAAATTATTAATAAGCTACAAGCTAAAAAGATAAAGATGTTGTTAGGGTAGTGTGTCAATGAAATATAAATCAAGGTTATAAAAATAAAAAGGTTCAAAATGAATGATACAAGATTAAGGGAAAGTATATAATACAAAATGATAAATATGGTAAAATGATTCGTACAAGTAAAAATATCTTATTGCATAAAATATGAGCGGAGAAAAAGTTAGTTTATTGGTTGAACATATAATGTGACGCTAAGGTTGAAAAAGGGAAAGGGGGTATCTGAGCATGTTTCTGCAAGGTTGTATCCCAAGCATTCTGCAATGCAATGCGAACTTGTTTAAGTGAGGCATTGTTTTCATTAACAGAAGGCCCACGATATTCCGTCTGCTTCATTAGCTCAGACAGTGAAAAGAGGTGGGAAGATTGATGGGGTAAAAGGGAGAGGTAGAGGTAAGAGGGATTCCTGTTGTCCATAATGATTATGCCCGTTTGAATGATGACAAAAAAAGTGAAAGTTTGAAAAAATGGTGAATTGAAATGATGAGTCGGGCGATGAGAAAAAATATAAAAAGATCGCGCTGGATATCCTGAACTCATTATTGGGAATGGTATAACGAGGAAGGATTGTTCCAGTCGGATTAATCAATAAAAAAAAATAAAAATGTTTGGCGAACTGGAATCCCTTGGAAGGTTGGAGGTCTGAAGGATGCGGAAAAGGAGAGGTGGGTGCAAGAGCTTTATTGCTGTCAAATTTGATTGTGTCCGGCTTGTATGATGAAAAAAAAAGTTGAAAGATGAAAAAAATGATGAGCCGGACGATGAGAGAGAAAAAAAAAAAAAAAATCTAACTAGGTCTCCTGAGCTCACTGTTGGGAAATGTACAGCAAGGAAGGGTCTTCTAGTTAGGTTAATCAATAAAAAAAAAGAAAATGACTGACGAACAATAAACTCTTGTTGGCTGTGAAAGGTTGGGAGGAAAGGTTCATGGGAAAGAGTTAAGAGGTTGTAAGGGAAGCGTCAAAAAAAAAAACATTTTGAAAATCTATTAACAAAGATAAAATGATAAATGTTTTATTTGTTTAAGAAATATTATAAATATTGTTAGGTGTAGGTTCTTTAAAATGGTGCCTAAAACAGTTGAAGTTGTAAAATGTTAGGTCTAAACATGATGAAAAAAAAAAATAAAAATATTAAAGGTAATAATATATAAAGGGTTGATTGGTAATTGAAGACATTAATAAACAAAATGATATTATCGATTAATAGTGAAATGTCTTATCCACATCTGTAAGTTAAAAACAAAGTCCAACACCACAAAACTAGGTAAAACTATAAGTCTATTTACAAATTAATGAGAGAAAAGCTAGTAAACCTATTAAATGGGAAAATTTGGGGCAAAAATTAGTTACTAGAATAAAAATAAAGATAAAGGGGAGTAGTGGTGACACATTGATATAATATTATAAAACTACAAAAAATATATAAGAGGGATACATAGGAAGGATAAATTTAAAGTAAACACATACAATAGTGTGTTACTTAAGGTGTCTTGAATCTTTACAACATAGTTTCAGGGATGTAATACAGGAAGGAGGAGAAGTAGAGATAATAAAAGTGAAATTAAAATATAAAAGAAAATGGACTTAAGCAAAAGGTTTGCGATAGGTAGTGACGCAGTGAGGAATAAAGGAAGAAGGTCTGAATTGGTTTCTGCAAAGGACATCTCAGGAGTCCTGCCCTGCAATACGAGCTTAGAAGCGAAGTATTGTTTTCAGGGTTCAGCGATCTCAAGATGCTCTGTAAGTAGCATTAGATCAGATGGGCAAAAGGCGTGAAGATCGAAGGAGAGGTAGTTAATGGGAGAATATGGGAAAGAAATTTGTTTTTTTCTGAGAGAGGTTAAAAAGAGATGGTGGGGGCCTAATTTTTAAACGGGGTTGACAAAATTATAAACTATCCTATAACATTATAAAATTAAGATTTGGTATAAAAGGATTTTATATAATTTTCCTATCCGTTTTAATCTGGCAGGTTCCTCTGTTAGAAGGATATTAAATTTAATCTGTAATATTGAAATCGTGGGTGTGAATAATTGGGAAAAGGTAGGCTCTATAAAAGAATTAATTAATTAACTAGTGTATAAATAGATGTGTTATGATTATGCGAAATGTGTTAATGGGATATGGGATATGCGAGAGGAATTAAAATTGATGTGAACAATGTAGAAGTGCGAAATAAAAATGTATTTAATACGTAAATAACAACTTAACACAGGCAGGAATGAAATGTAATGGGGTATGGAAATTTTATGGTATGATATTAAGTTTTCGCATTTTATATTTATATTTGTTTTGGTAATTGTGGGAAATAGGGGAGGCACATTATGAGATGGGATAATTTAAAATTGATATTTATAAAAATACAAATCTAGGACTATTTTAAAACTTTTAAAATTGAGAAATATCAATTTGAATAGTAATAGGTCAAGTAAAATAAAGAGCGTAATAAATGTAATTATTAATACTATGGCCATAAATAAGGTATAAAAAAAATAACACAAACGAGTTTAGAAAATATGTTTTGAGTAATTTAAAATATAATATGATTTTTTATGTAAAATTTAAAGTTGCATATTTGGATAATGCCATTTTAGGTGAATTTAAGAAAGGTATGTAAGATTAGTAAATTGGCAAAAATGCGTGATTGAATATTTTTAATAATAAAGTTGAAAATGATGAATTAAAGTTTATAATTTGATTAAAATAAAGTAAAAATGATAAATGAGAGTGTGAAAGTTTTAAAAATTGAATAAAAATGCTATAAAAAGGGTTATATTTGATTTTAAAATGCTTGAAGTGAAAATATAAAATTTATGGGGAAAATGGCAGAAACAAAGTATAAAGTACCTTGAAATGGCTGATGCTGGCTGGAGTTGATCTCTGGAGATGGCTGTATGGAAGAAGGCTGCTTGTTGCGTGGGATCCGTCGTAAGAGGAGATGAGGGCTTCCTCCGCACGAGGTACGGCTAGTCCCCGAATGGCGTCTGCTAGTCGGCCTACTAGGTCTTCGTAGTTGGGCTGCATGTTGGTGAGGGCATCCGCGACGTGTTCGTCTTCGACCTCCGTCATCCTCTTCTTGCTGCTGTCCTCAGTTATCCTGTCGACTTTAACGGTTTCTGTAGTAAACCCGATGTGGAATGTGCTGGGCAGTCGTAGTCGTGGATGTGTGATGGTATTCCCGCACTGGGACAGCAAAGAGACAGAGGCAGGTCTAGATGGTAACTCCAAGAAGGTAGAGGTAGACCACGCGACGAAGTCAGTCGGACCACGGGCGTCACGGATGCCCTACATCGCGGATAGGGGTGAGTGAAAGATCCGACGGTATAACGGCGTTGCTCTGAAACAACTAACCCTACCTCCTAACGGCTTTCCCCTCTCAGGGCCTTATATACTCGACTCTGGCATGTGGTGGCGCGTTTTGATTGGCTGCGGCAAGCTCTTTGATAACGGCGCGCCTCGGTGTCTAGCCTCTGATCTCAGGTGTTGGCCTAAAGTCTGACCTTGACTCCGATTGGCTGCGGCAAGCTCTTTGATAACGTCGCGCCTCGGTGTCTAGCCTTTGATCTTAGGTTTTGGTTTCTATAGTCTGACCTTGGCCGGCCACCTGGGCGAATGTGACTCATTATCATAATACCTGTACGTTTGGTCTATGGCTTCGCCTGGTCTACCTCTCTCTTTGCTTTATTGTGGCATCCATTCTTACAAGGTCGATACAGTTTTATATAGGGATGGGATTACAATAAATATTAGAAGGTTGTGATCTAACTAACTCAAAATATACTACATATATATATATATTTTTTTTTTTTAAAGGAGAAAATAGAAATTTTAGATACCACCAGTGAACAATTAAATGTTTACGAGTAAAAATAAAAGTGGTGGGACCATCATCATATATTGAGTGAAGTGGCAATATATTCAGAGAAACGTGTTGCCCCCACTTCATATTATATAAATCACATTATATGTTCCAAATTCATGATTGCCCTCCGTCGCTTTTATTTTTACTCACATAAATCTAATTGTTCGATAGCGGTAGCTAAAATATTTATTTTTTTCTTCTTATTGCATTTTAATAATAGATTTTTAAAAAAATAATTTTATTAATTATTACTCCTGAATTCTAAATTTACTAAACATCGGAATCAAGAGTTAAAATATATACAAAATCTAAACATAATATTTAAATATACACATAAATACAAAGCCCATTATTTTTAATTAAAAACAACTTTGATATATTTTAGAGAATATATTGTTGTGTGTGCGTAAGTAACACTATGATACGTACATGTGACTAGGTTAGGGGTCGGCAAACTGCAGCTCTTTGGATGTAAAGCTGCGGCTCTTTATATATTTCCATACGCAAATACAGTAAAACCCCTCTATAGTGAACCCCAATGGGACAGAGCTTTTGGTTCACTAAAGCCACGGTTCACTATAGCCACGGTTTGGCCTTATTTTTTAAACTTTTCTCAATTTTTAAACCGTATAATTAAAAAACAGCCATACAAACAGGAAAAGGCAGCCACTTAATAATGGTCACTTTATTTTAATTCCCTAAATTGACCTATTTCTTTACAGTAATGCTGAATGTCAAAAGAAGTCATTTGATAATAGGTTCTTCTTTCATTAGCATACATGTTTATATATAAACCTATGTATTATTTAAAAATTAAGCCAAATCCCCTGGGCAAAACATTATTAATTATATATTTAAAAGGTATAATATTATTTTAGAACATCTTCCTCAAATAATATAATACTAAATTTATTTTTAAAAATGCCTCTAATACCTTGTTGTTTGAAAGTGAAAAGTAAAATTTGAAAATCAGAATTGTCTTAAAATATCGTTATTTCCACAAAGGAATAAAGCTCTGTGTATTCTGAATCAATTGAGGATGAATTAAAAGTATCCAATTCAGAAAAATCGGACGTGAAACATGTTGATACGATAGAGCTATCAGTAAAATTGCGTATAAAAAAGGCCAATTTGCAAAGACAAAATGGGTGGTAAAACGGCTGGCCAGGGGGAATATCCGCGAACCCTGAATGAGTCATATACCTAACAAGAATTCCATTCTAAAAATAGAACTGTAGTGGTAGTTTTTGAGAATGTATAAGTCGATTTGTTTGTGGCCCATGAGACACGGGAACTTGGGGGAAACTTTTTTTTTTTCTTCTTATTCTTCCAATTCCAGTTTCTACATATTCTTCTGAAGTGTATATTAAATTTTGTTTTTAACCTGTTATTCAAACCATTTCTGGCTTTAAAATTATTTGGAATAATTTTTTTGCCTAGGTTAAACTTGATATAGAACGCATCTAAAAGGGCATGCTGCCACTGTTTTTTTTTTTTTTAGAACGCCACTCTTTGTTTCTTTTCTTTAAATTGGAAGCCATTTGTATTTTTCTTCTATTTCAAAATTGTCGAATCCAAAGATATTCTATTAAATAAAAGCATAATGTGTAAAAATTTATACAACATACAGCAAAAAATTTGAATGGAAATAAAAACAAACAATGCCGCTAATTTTTTGTTTTGAAATCGCGATCCGCGAGCTGAAACATGCTCAAAATTTTGTTTTAATTTTTTTTTAATCACCATTTTAAGTTCGTTATAAGCATAGTATTTTTAAAAGATTTAATCATTTTGGGACCGAAAATAGGTTCGTTATAGGGGTAGTTCGTTATTTTAACCCTTAACTGGACGGGTGGATTTTTCTTACGTAACTGGACGGGTTGGGTAGATTCCACCCACCTATTGATTGAAATCAATATTTTAAAAAATATTTAATTAATATATAGTTAATATATAGATTTTGACTTTTAAAAATTCTGAATATAATTTATTTACAGTTTTAAAAAATTATAAAGAAATGTTATTGCAAACGCTTAGTTGACATACAGAGCAAAGGGTTTTTATTTTTTACTGCGTTTTTTGATGGACATTTGTAGCACCATTTTGGAATATCAGATTGTTGTGGCATCGTAGATTCCCTTGAGGTACTTGAACCATCATTTTTCTTGAATTGTCGCCTGTAATTCCCGCGGGAGAGAATTGAGATTACATGTGGCCAGGTGTTCATCAGCCAATGCTCTCCCAAGATCAACAATAAAATGACTCCTTTCTTTTTTACCTTTTTTATCAATCTGATTACCGATTTTCTTTTTTTTTTTTGGAACATTGGAGACTAAAGTGGTTGTTCCAGAGAAACTAAAAATAAAGGTTCCTGATTCTCTATTAGGGTGCGGTTGAAATTGTGGTGAATCTAAGGTTTGTTCTTTCTCATCATTCCTAAATATGTAAGACCATGTTCTTTCAACTTATCAACTAATTCTACTGAAGTGAATCAATTGTCTGCTGGAATATTTCTTCCAAAGTGTGTGGTCGACTAATCTATAAAAC
Source organism: Cordylochernes scorpioides (assembly GCA_030710605.1). Lineage (NCBI taxonomy): Eukaryota > Metazoa > Arthropoda > Arachnida > Pseudoscorpiones > Chernetidae > Cordylochernes > Cordylochernes scorpioides. The sequence goes on along the minus strand of CP092876.1, from coordinate 43,309,202 downwards.
ATATATATATTTTGGGATGGCAGGGATAGTTCTCTCTGTTAACTTGATTGATTATTCTACTTATCCAAAGAAAGAAGTGTTATTTTATAAAAAGGAAGTTAAAAATAGCGGAAGATAGAGACTCAAGTATGAGCCACGAGCTAACACTCACACGAAAAATTCTCACGCTTCTGGATGGGCTGGGCGGAATCCACCCACACATGCAAATTTAACCCCCCTCCCAAAACTGAAATTTATAAACGATGGTTGGAAAATGTTTGTATCACTGTAAAATTAGAATACATGAAAGCTGGTAGCTCTAGGTAAACAAAAAATATATATTTTTCCTATATTAAATTTATGCATGGGCAGAATCTACCCAACCCGTCCAGTTAAGGGTTAAAAATCGCAAAGTTTGTTATAACGATGGTATTTTCAATGGAATGGAATTGGGAATCGCCGTGGGTTCGTTATAAGGGAAGGTTCGCTATATCCAGGGTTCGTATTAGCGGGGTTTTACTGTATTATTCATGAAAGTACTATTTATTGTTGGCAAGAAAACATCTTGTGGCTCTTTAAAATTTTGTAAATTGTAATTTTTGACTCTTCTTATTCAAAAGTTTGCCGACCCCTGGACTAGGTAATTGATGTTTTTCACTATTTATCCCCTATAAATCCGTGTTACAAGAGTAAAAGTCATTAAATGTTTTTCTTTCTAAATTTGATTTTCTTTTTTATATATATAGAAAATAAAAGGTATGTTTATTAATTCCCAGGATAGACTGTTTTGTAATAATAAAAAAAAACTAAATCTGCAGAAGGTAATAAGACCAAATCCAAATAAATAGTGTGTTGCCTACACACACTATTTATTTATTTATTTGGATTTGGTCTTATTACCTTGTGCTTATAATATATCATCCAAATTGTGCCTTATCATAACTAAACAATATTTTTCAAAATATGCCCCTCCTGCTTCCTGAGCCATCTTTTTTTCCAAATGTCGAAGCAGGAGATGAAATCATATTTTGAGAGGCCCCTTAAGGTTGCTTTTGATTCACTCTGTACGAGGGTGAGTAGAAAAGTAAGGTCTCCTATTTTTTTTTTCATAGAAAAACACATTTAATCACAACTTTTTATACATCATTGGAAAGGTTGGACACTTTGCTATTTTTCTACATAGTCGCCTTGATGCTCAATCACTTTTTTCATCCTGTCAACCAACTTTGTAATTCCGGTGTTGTACCACTCTCCCGCCGCCTCTTTGAGCCACTTGTTGAGCAGCTTTTTAAATGCGAAAAATAATTCTCCGGTCGAAATTCACCGTCAGCTAGTGGAAGTGTATGGTGAGAAGTGCATGGACATCAAAAATGTGCGGAAATGGTGCCGGGAGTTTAACGAGGGACGGATAAACGTCCACGATGAACAGCGGTCTGGGCGGCCGAGTTTGCCGGAATCAACCGTGGCTCGAATCGACGAAATGGTGCGCTCAAACCGGCGGATAACCCTTGAAGAGATCGAGGATGGCCTGAATGAAGATTGCAGCCACTTCTCCGTGCACAAGATTGTGTCTGAGACCCTCGGCTACAGAAAGGTGTCCGCCAGGTGGGTCGACAAGTGGCTCATAGAGGCGGCGGGAGAGTGGTACAACACCGGAATTACAATGTTGGTTGACAGGATGAAAAAAGTGATTGAGCATCAAGGCGACTATGTAGAAAAATAGCAAAGTGTCCAACCTTTCCAATGATGTATAAAAAGTTGTGATTAAATGTGTTTTTCTATGAAAAAAAAAAAAAACAGGAGACCTTACTTTTCTACTCACCCTCGTATCATATCAACGTTGTCAAATTTCCTTCCTTTAAACTTAATTTTCAATTTAGGATAGTAGAAAAAGTCATTGGGGGCTAAGTTGAGGGAAGTGGAAGGTTGAAACCAAACAGGGAGCTGTGTGGTTGAATTCTTAGTCAAGAGCTGCAAAACAATATGGGCTATTTGCAGTCGCACATTATCGACATTAAGTATCCAGTCATTGTTTTGTCATTTCTCAGGTCTTTTAGGCGCACTGCCTCCCTTAAATGCTTCATTATCTCCAAATAAACCTCTTGATTAATTGTACGTCCAAAAGGAATATTTTCATGGTTGACTTTGGATTCTGAAGACCATGCCTTTTTGGGCTTCGGTTCCCCTTTTTCAATTCATTGGCTGGATTGACGTTTGGTTTCAGGGTCATACTGATACACCCATGTCTCATCCCTGATAATTATTTTTTGACTCCACTTTGGATCAATCTGAGTCATTTCGATCATGTTTTGACAGACTTCCATTCTAACCTCTTTTTGTTCCTCCATTAGAATCTGGGGAACAAATTTTGAAGACGTCAGGATAATCTCCAAATCTTTTATTACTATTTGATGACACAGTCTGTGAAGATGTCTTTAATAGAAATCCTTCTGTTAGCTTTTATTACTACCTTTATTTTGAGTTTGTTTTCCTTGCAACATAAAGTTCTTGGACGTCCAGTATGTTGATCATTGCTTACCTCTTCCCGACCTTTTTGGAAGTATGAAAACCATTCAAAAGTTCTTGAACAGGATAAAGGTTAATTGTTAAAAGCTTCTTTAATCAATTCATGCGTCTCAGTAACTTTTTTTTTTTTCAATTTAAAACAAAACTTAAAATAACTTAAAACAAAACTCTGCTCTTTGAACACGGCCATTTCAAAAATAGAAATACAAACTGTACAAGGAAGTTATTTTGTTTAGGTCAGCGCATGCACCAATGAGACTCGTTCTTTCAGTCAGGTGTGGTCAAATGCCCAGTAGTTAAATGTGTATTAAATTTTTTTTCTCTATTTTTTTTTAACACTTTCAACCCGAGGGATGCAAATTCTCGTCCTTTCCGATTTACAAATTTAAATATAATATTAAATACCGAATTCACATCCACCAAGATCTTGTCCCATACCTTCTTGTCTATCTATCAGTAGGTTGGGGGGATGTCAGCTGACCTAATGTACCTGTGAAACATCGGCAAGAACGCGAATTCACGTCCCTCGGGTCGAAAGTGTTAAATATTATTTTTACCAGTCCTGGAAATTAATGAACGCACCTTGTGTATTCTGTCGTAATCTCAGAAACAACACCATAGAGATTAAAAAGGAGAATTGTGCTGACCCATTGATTAGTTTATATTGCAACATGCCCGATATAGAGAGTTCAGTTTATAATTCTTCCTTGACAAAGACAGACGAACTAACGAATTCCGTATTCCCAGAGCACCAACTCCGTGATACCAGGCAAACCTTGTCGACTCCATCCACTCCAGGAACCCAGCACTGGCCAAGGGTATTGTGAAGAATACATTTGATTCCTTGTGCATCTCTCTCATGAAATAAATCTCACCCTAGAGTGAAGAGGGCCATTAGTCTGAAACAATGGTCTCCAGGGGGAAACTTCTCAGTTTGCCAAAGCTGGTGTTGTAGCTTTGTCACTAACCCAAGGCTTCTAGTTTGCTGCAATGGTTAATAGATGGTATCTAGCTTTTGACATCTATTTTTTGGGGAGAGGCAACCTTTATTTTTATTATAATCAATGTCTAACAGGCATATTTGTGAATTATTTTCAGCAGAGAAATTATAAAAGCATGTATTTATACATATTTCTATGCTCCTCAAAGCAGATAGGCATAGTTTTTTTTTTAATAACTTTACAGATAATGCCTGCAAATTCATCACCATAAAGGTCTGGTGATCAAATGGGTAAAACTGCTAGGAGAGCTCACCAGAGTGATATCAGCTGGGTCCTCAAGTATATATCTGATAATTTAAAACCCCAGTCATTCTACCATGTCCCTGCCTATGTCCAACCACCTTGTACCCTGTACCAACTTATTGTATGACATGATGTACTGCTAAGAGCGAAATAAAATACGGACTGTATGTCAGACAGACAGAGAAAAACAAGGAGATAATACGATTATAGATATTAATAAACGATTGCAGTTAGGCCTAGAGTTAAGAGGAAAGATTTATATCTCGCATCATTAGCGCTAGGTTAACGACACTTTTATCCCAGAGAACTCCAAGACAAATGACCCTGGAGTTGAATTCGCTGAAAACAACTTTATTTAGGTCAATGCTCCATTCTCACATTTTCTGCTATAACTATCAAAGATGGCTTCGCAGTCGTTTGGACCAATCAAGGCGATTCATCATCTTCCATGATGCAATGAATGACCAATCAGAATCTCAATAGAGGTCACATGATACCACCCGACTGGGGAAGTCTCAGTAGCGTCTCCGAGTCTCATCCTTCCTAGACGTGTCTTCTGATCCAGCATAAATCTCAGGGTGTAAGCTCACTCTCCTCCATGCTCTCTGTCTGTCAGCATCAGTTCCCTTGACCAACCTATCCTGTGTCCTCACTCCTGCCATCATGACTGCAAAATTCACCAATCCAATCCCAACTTCCAGTTGACAGCACCTTCGCTGTCACAACTACCACAGAGCAAACGGAGAATCGGCAAGATTCTCCACAGAGAAAAGAGAGTCGACAGGATTTCACATCGATTCTCACAGAGAGTCGAGAGGATAAAGTATGGAAGGACAAGTCACCGAAGAGGAAGGACTTAACGCCCCAGCGGAAGGATCAAATATAGAATGGCCCTCCGAACGACACTCTACACCAGGGGATGTAAACGGAGACGGTCGCCTCGCCGAGGCGCTCGTTCAGCTGACCGCCGTCCTCGCCAACCTGAGAAGTAGTCCACAGAGAGTGGATAGGGCTGAGATCCACTGCGAACCCTACGAAGGTAATTACCCTGTTGCAGCTGATCATTTTTTCTATAAATATAATATACTATGTTGTTTGTAAATTTGATTATTTAAATAATTTGTATTTTTTTAAATATTTTTAATTATAAAATGAATTTTTGTAAATATATATATATATATGTAAATTTTTGTGTAAAAAAATTAATTAATAATAGAAAATTTGCATATGTTTTTTGTTCATTAAAAAGTAGAAAATATTTTAAGAAAGGTGTGTGTGCCTTCTGTCCATTCTTCCACCCAACATAGGTTATGGGCCTACTAGCAAGCTTTTAGCTGTTTACTATAGCAACTTAAGAAGAAAAAAGAATTGGCTAAACTTTTGGGGCCGCATTAAAAGTTTGAAAATGACTGATACAAGTTTCACTTTCCCTAAGCTGAATGCTTTTAACTATAATTTATGGAAGGCGGATATGAAGGTCCTTCTGATCGATAGAGGAAGCTGGGATTTTATCATTGAAGATGAACCTAATCTTCCAGCTGAGGCAACAGCCAAAGATATTAGAGAATTTAAATGGAGGAAGGATAGGGCTTTCACTACAATTTACCAAGGAGTAGAAAGAAAATACCAAACCTTGATTGCTAATGCTACTGATGGGAAAGAAGCCTGGAACATTTTAAAGCAGAATTTTGAGCCAAATTCAAGAGCCAGACTGGCTGGTTTGATTGATGAATTTTATGAACTGAAATTTACTCCTGATGAAGAAACTATTGGAATATTTATAAAAAGAGTCCAAGAGAAAAAACAACTGATTAAAGAAGCAGGATTTGATCTACCTGAAGTACTTGTGTGTTTTCAGTTGATAAGGAAATTGCCTCAAGATTATGATGGCATTGTCCAAGTTCTATACAGACTAGAAGAAAAACAATTTAATGTTGAAAACATTGAAGCCCACTTAATAACTGAATCGGGAAGAGTTCAACAAAAGAAAAAAGATGATGGACTTGATATTGTGGCAAGTTCTTATCAAACAAAAACTCCCAGGATGTACCAAGGAAATGAAAAGAAAAATTATTTTTCTGCAAAAGCACAGTATAGCAGTGGTAGCATGCTGGAGCCAACAGTGCATCCAAGAACAGCAAGAACCTATGATATAAGGAATTGCTCCTTCTGTGGGAAAACTGGCCATCTTATAAAAGACTGTTTTCTTAGAAACAAAAACTCTCAAGGGCAACACTACAGAAAGGATCAGAACTACAGGGGAAAATCTTCTGCATTTCACTCAGAAATTCTAAGCTTCCACCACATTAGTGAAAGAGCAAGTGATCCAACTAGTGAATTGGGAGAATGGCTGATAGACAGCGCAGCTACATCTCATTTTTGTAAAGAAAAGGATTGGTTTGTGAACTACCAGGATATTCCCCCGATGGACGCTTTGATTGGAGATGTCGACTGCAAGTCAACAATCTTAGGTAAGGGAGATATTAACTTTGTTTTAAGAGATATAAATAACACCTTTGTAGAGGTAACTCTACTTAATGTTTTATATGCACCAAACATGAGAAGGAATCTCATTAGTGGATCATGCATAGACATAGCAGGAAATAAGATAATATGGAAAAACGGTAAAATGACAATATTTAAAAATAATGGAGAATATTTTTTCACAGCAAGACTAGTAGATAAATTATATATTGTAAATGGATACCCTAATAGAGCCAAAGTTCAAAATTATTCAGTTTCCTATAACTCAAATCTTAATCTTCCCCATAAAAGATTTTGTCATATTAATTCAGAAATACTTAATTCTATGAGTAAAAAGAATACTGTCAAAGGATTAGAAAAAGTTCAGGGTAATCCAACCACATGTGATGTATGTAAAGTAGCTAAGATCACCAGATCATCATTTAAATTTAGCTATACAATTCTGACTAGAAAACCTTTAGAAAAAGTACATATGGATATCTGGGGTCCTGCACCAGTGAGATCACTTGGTGGCAGTAGATATTTTCTTTCTATCATAGATGACTACTCTAGAAAGGTTAATGTTTATTTCCTAAAAGAAAAGTCAGAAGTCTAACTATTTTAAGCAATACTTGCATGAGTCTGAGAGAGCATTAAATGCCAAATTAAAATGTATTAGGACAGATAATGGATTAGAATTCTGTAACAAAGAATTTGAAAATTTTCTAGTAAATTTGGGTATTAAAATAGAAAGAACATTAACTTATAGTCCTGAACAAAATGGAATAGCTGAAAGGTTTAATCGAACTGCAATTGAAGGTGTTCGAGCAATGCTTTTAGATAGTGGGTTACAACCCAGATTCTGGGCAGAAGCCCTAAATACCTTTGTATACACCAAAAACAGATGTGAACATGCCCTAACAAAAGGAGTAAGTCCAATGGAATTATGGTCAGGACATAAACCATCTGTAAGACATTTTAAAATTTTTGGCTCATTAGCTTATGTACATGTCCCTAAAATGAAAAGAAATAAGTTACAACCTAAGGCCAATTCAGGCATAATGGTAGGTTATGCAACCAAAACAAAAGGTTATAGAATCTGGTTGCCAGCAGATAGAAAAGTAATAGAAACCATTATGTATTTATTGATGAAGCTAAGAAGGGTGTGGATACTTTGTTTGGTACTGCTTCTAGAGTACAATATGTTTTTTACCCACAGGATGATAATAATAATGATGAAAATAATGATAGTGATAACCATAATTTACATACACTTACCCCAATAGACATAGCTAAATGGAAAAGACTAGAAATACCTAGAAAGACAGGATCAAGAGTAGACATATACTATTATCCCCCTTCTGGTGATCAAAAATTGAGATCATTTAATGATGTACAAAAATATTTTGAAACACAAAAGCTTGAATTCAATTCTGAAATGTTTTCATTTAGACCACAAAAACAAGATATAAGTGAGGAAAATGAAGTTAAAATAGAAACAAATTGTTTAGAAGATGATTTGTATGAAAGTATTTTTCATGAGGAAATCTAAAATGTAGAACTTCCTAAAAACTTTAATGATGTACAACAATCACAGGAAAAAAGAAATTGGATTAAGGCAATGGAGGATGAACTTAAGGTGATGAGAAAGATAGGAAAGTATGGAAATTAGTAGATCCCCCACCTCAAGGTGTGAAGATATTAGGTAATAAATGGGTATATAGCGTAAAAAGGGATGATAAAATAATATAAAAAGATATAAAGCTAGGCTTGTAGCACAAGGTTATAGACAGAAATATGGAATAGATTACACTGACATTTTTTCACCAGTTGTAAATTTTTCAATAATTAGATTCCTATTTATAATATTAGTATCTTTGCTAAAATGGAAGCATGTCCAGTTAGATGTTAAATCAGCCTATCTTTATGGAAATTTGAAGGAAAAAATTTACATGCAACAACCTGATGGATTCAAACTAAAAGGTAGTGAAGATAAAGTTTGTCTTTTAGAAAAGACTATTTATGGGTTACATCAGAGTGGAAGAGAATGGAATAAAGAATTGGATTCAATTTTGAATTCAATAGGATTTGAGACCATTAAATGGTGCAACTGTGTATACAAAATGAATAATAGTGTTATCTTGATAGTATATGTTGATGATATCTTGTTATTTGGAATAGAAACATCTGTAATTGGAAAAACTATTCAAATTATTAAAGAAAAGTTAGATATAGAAGAATTAGGAAAGGTCAAATATCTGTTAGGAGTTAACTTTGAAACTACAGACAAGGGCATATACTTACATCAAGAAACATATATAAACAGACTTATAACTAGTTTTACAGATTTACCTAAGACATTGGTAAATTTACCTTTTAAAACAGGGTGCTGGTTACCACCAAAAATTAAGGAAGATGAAATTATTGAGACTGAACTCATGAGAAAATACCCATATAGATCAATAATAGGTTGTTTATCTTTCCTTGCAGACAGAAGCCGACCAGATATTTCTTTTTCAGTAAACACAATGGCTCAATTCTGTAATGGATACACATATCAACATTGGAAAATCGTTGTAGATTTAATGAATTATGTCTTTAGGACAAAACATTATAAAATAAATCTAACAAATGTTAATAGAGGCATCTTAAATGCATATTCTGATGCAAACTGGGGAAGTCATTTGACCAATAGACACTCTACAAGTGGATACATACTATATTTAGATGATACCCCATTTACATGGAAATCAAGAAAACAAAAGTGTATTGCATTAAGTTCTATGGAATCTGAATTTATAGCCTTAACTGAAAGTGTAAAAGAAACAATATGGTATTTTAATATATTAAAAGAAATAGATGTACTACCTAATGTGGGAAAACCTATTCAATTCTGTGACAATCAGTCAGCTATATATTTCTGTAAGAATAGTGTAGAAAATATAAAAACCAAGCATATTGATATCTCTCTCTCTCTCTCTCCTCAGCGGCAAAGCATGCCATCTACGTCTTCTTCGTAGATCGCGAGATGCGTGGTATCTCTGGGGACCCATTGGCGATCTTCCATCAAACTCTGCAGCGGTGGCAGAGGCGCCATGTACATAGTTGTATTTTTTAATCATTTTTAAAATCATTTTTTATTATAACCATCATCCTCATTATAAATTTCTCATTTTCTTATAATTAGTGCGGACTGTGCACTTTACATGTATTGACATGATGTCAATAAAAATATGTCAATTGTCAATTGTCTCTCTCTCTCTCTCGGACTACAATTCATTAGAAAACTTGTTGAAGAAGAAGAATTCACTTTAAAATTTGTTAATAGTAATTTAAACTTAGCTGACTTCCTAACTAAACCTTTATCCAAAGAGAAACTAAGTCGTTTCATAGAGAGACTGTTTTGGAGATGAACTGTCTACAAATTAATTCCAGACTCATCTTCAGACAAGACTGGACCCGAAGCAGGAGGGAGTGTGAAGTCCACTACTTGTACAAGTTGACAAGGGACTCTGCATCATCTGTAAATTCCTTCACTGCTCTGTGCTATTTATCTCATTCTGTCTCTTTATAATTTTGTGTAGCTATCATGTTGTAAATTAGGGGAAATGATCATGGGGCCGATTGTTGCAGCTGATCATTTTTTCTATAAATATAATATACTATGTTGTTTGTAAATTTGATTATTTAAATAATTTGTATTTTTTTAAATATTTTTAATTATAAAATGAATTTTTGTAAATATATATATATATGTAAATTTTTGTGTAAAAAAATTAATTAATAAAAGAAAATTTGCATATGTTTTTTGTTCATTAAAAAGTAGAAAATATTTTAAGAAAGGTGTGTGTGCCTTCTGTCCATTATTCCACCCAACATACCCAGCCACCACCTTCTTTCAGGCCTATGATAGACAATGTGACCAGGCGTTCCTAACTCTGTCAGAAAAGCTCGCAAATCTCCCGCGCTTCCTTGAGAAAGGCGTCCTAACTCTGTTCAGGAAGCTGAGGCTCGATGCCCAGTCTTATGTGCAGGCCAGACAGACCCTCATAGACTTGTACCCCGAAACCAACGAAGCGCCGTACGCAAAATTCTTCGCCATCAAATTGGCAGGGCAAAATAGTCTCGAGGACTTTTACCGAAATAAGTGCGCCATGGGCCTTCAGCTGGGTCTCCCACAAGAAGTGCTACTTGAGACGCTGACAGAGGGCCTTCCAGCGTCCGACCAGCATCTAACCCGCGTGGCAGCCCCAAAATCTCTAAGCGAGTGGTTCGACGGGGTGTCGCGTGTTCGCGGAAACGCTTCACCACAGAGGCAACAAGACGATGCCCTTTTGAACATGTCGGGACCATTCCACAGCACACCTCAACGCGGCAGAACTGCTGCAGCACCGCCCTCACCTTGTCGCCACTGTGGAGGTCCGAATTGGAATGCGGATTGCCCCCAAAAGAAGGGGCACCTCAGTGCAAGTGCGATGCACCTCGGCACAAGTACAAGGTCTAACCAAAGACAGACAAGGCTGGAACCACCCCGGGAATCCAGATCAGCCCAAGCCGTGGAGAGCCAGGTAGGCACCCCTGCCTCCTTTCGTCCATCAGCTAATTGTTAGACTTTCCCTCCAACCCTGTCTATCCCTACCATTCCTTGTTGACACAGGTGCGAGCCTTAACATAGTGCCTCAAAATATTTACCAGTACTTAAATAGAATTAAAAAACTAAATATAGAACCCCAAATCACCCCCATAAATTCCATAGCAGGTATCATTTCGACCTTAGGTCAATTTTCGACCCCCATAACCCTAGGACAAGTGACCACGACAGAGAGATTCCATATATTGGACGCCCCTCTGCCGTTCGGAATACTATCCATTAACACTATAAAGAATTTAAAATTAAAAATATATTTTGAAAGAGGCACTATGATACAGCTCTGCACTCCTTTACCACGTGCTACCTACCACTTTGTACGTGTCTCCAGCGAATGTACCTATTGGCAATGCCAAGCGGAAATGTTGAAGGCCAACTCAACATATAAGCCTCCCGCACCTGGCAGCCAATACGCGCATTCGTTGAACACGCATGTAATGCCACACTCTTTGCCCATGCCTACTTTCGTCTCATGCCCACTGCGCAACTTTCACCAACCTCATACACGAGATATATCAAACCCAGGTGTCCCAAAGACATCAAAACACTTTTTTCAGCATGCCCAATGCGCAGCATCACCTTACACACCATGCCTTGCTATACACCATGCCCAATGTCCCACATGTAATACTCAAATGGAATGCAATCACTCTAGCCATGTACCACCAGTGTCACCCACACTACGTCGCAATTCTACCACCTATAATCGTGACAACACCTCACAACATGCTCCCACATGTGTACACACCTCCGCACATCACATTCACCACAATACACTTCAAAATCACATCACCGATACGCACACACTTGCCAAAAAAAATCCGCACTACCCACCACAGTTCCCCACACTCTTACACTGGTACAAGCATGTGTACGCCCAGAACAAATTCGCCGTACCATGCCTCAATATCCCACCGGTAAAAATACCCACCAACTCCAACAAAATAATCGTCATACGCCCATATCGTGTTCCGATATGCGACCAGCAGGAAATCCGCAGTCAGATCCAACAAATGCTGGAAAACGACATTATAGAGCTGTCGTTCTCACCTTTCTCTAGCCCAGTCACTCTCGTCACCAAGCGGGACAAGACCAAAAAGTTTTGTATTGACTATAGGAAGGTGGAACGAGCTTATCAGCTCCGATGTCCATCCACTCCCAAGGATCGAGGATATACTCAACCATCTCGCACGGGCCAAGTATTTCTCAACTGCCGACGTATCCTCCGCATATTGGCAAGTGCCGATACACCCCGATTCTCGATCTCTGTTCGCCTTTGCCACGCTCGAGGGGTTATATCAGCCCACTCGATTGCCTTTCGGGCTGAAAACCAGTCCTCAGATCTACGAAAGAGCCATGAATCAAATCCTACAGAGGCACGGACTTGATTGTGTGGCCCACTATTTCGATGACTTTGTAATTTTCTCCGAAACACTGGAGGAACATCAAAGCCACCTGTGCCAATTTTTCACATTCTGCGAAGCAGAAAAATTACAGCTTAACTTCGCTAAATGCGAATTTTATAGACAGACCATCGAATTCTTGGGACACACCATCAGTGCCGGTACCACCACACCACTCACACGAAACGCAGACATTATCCACGCCATCCAACCACCACACAACCGCAAAACATTACAGTCCTTCCTAGGTGCGGTGAACGTATATAATAAGTTAATTCCAGAATATGCCCGCTTGCGTACACCCCTAAATAACCTTCTCAAAAAAGATAAAATATGGGCCTGGGATGAAGCGTGCCAAGCGGCATTCAACACTCTAAAGGACTCCCTCACCACACATCCAGTCTTACACCTTTATCAGGAAGGTCTGCCATGCCAGGTGTACTGTGACGCCTCAACACTAGGCATAGCAGGTATCCTCAAACAGGTCCACCCTGATGGGAAGACTTATCCAGTCCAGTACTTCAGTCGTGCTCTGCGTACACATGAGCGGAATTATACCATCTCCGAACTAGAATGCCTCGCAATTGTCGAGAGCGTGGAGAAGTTCCGTGTGTACCTGATGGGTAGAAGATTTACAATATTTTCTGACCATCACGCATTGCAATGGCTGAAGACGATCAAAAACCCGTCAGGCAGATTGTTTAGATGGAGTTTGAGATTATCGTGTTATGAGTATAAAGTCTGCTACATAAAAGGCGCGCAACAACATGAAGCGGATCTCTTATCCCGTAACCCATTTTGTGGTTTCTTAGACGCCAACCTTATTAAGAGCCACCAACAACCTGCTCCTTCTGGAGAATCCAAACTGATCCTTGATCGCAACGGATTCCACACCATGACTGGCAGGAGAGTGACCAAAGTTGTCATCCCTGACCCTCTAACAACTGATCTATTAAACACCGTACACGCCCGCTACAACCATCCAGGCATATCACAGATGACCAGGCTGATATCCGCACAGTACTACTGGAAGGGAATGTCGAAAGACATTGCCAACGCTGTTAAAACCTGCCCAATCTGTCAGTTGACAAAACCTCCTCGAGGTCCTACATTCGGTGAACTAGGACAACTTCCTTTGGCCACACAACCCTTTGACTTAGTTTCTCTTGACACCATCGCTGGGTTTGCTAAATATGGTAATACCAAGACCTACCTTCATGTAGCCATAGGTCACCTCACGAGATACGCGTGGCCGGTAGCGTCTAGGTCAACTAGCATTCACACCTACCGGCAGGTTATTAAAAAGGTATTGCAGGATGGAACGCCGAAACGCGTACTCACGGACAGAGCCTTTACCACTCACAAATTTAAGAGATCCCTACTTAACAGGAATATCCATCCTCTCATCACCACCAGTAATAATCTCCAGGCCAACGGCTTGTGCAAACGCCTGAACGTCACCTTAACAGGCAAACTTAGGTTACTACATTTGGAGAATCCTAAGATCGCATGGACCAAGCGATTTCGTATTTTTCTTCTATTTCAAAATTGTCGAATGCAAAGATATTCTATTAAATAAAAGTATGATGTGTAAAAATTTATATAACAAACAGCAAAAATAGAATGGAAATGAAAACAAACAATGCCGCTAATTTTTTGTTTTGAAATCTTGTTCCGTGAGCTAAATCATGCTCAAAATTTTGTTGTTTTAAAATTTTTTTAAATCACAATTTTAAGTTCATTATAAGCATAGTATTTTTAATAGATTTTATCATTTTGGTACCGAAAATAGGTTCGTTATAGGGGTAGTTCGTTATTTTAAAAATCGCAAAGTTCATTATAACGATGGTATTTTCAATGGAATGGAATTGGGAATTGCCGTGGGTTCGTTATAAGGGAAGGTTCGCTATATTCAGGGTTCGTATTAGTGGGGTTTTACTGTATAAGAATGCCATTTAAAATAAAGATAAAATTTTTGCGATCACATAAGTAGCTGTAAAATCACTTACAGTACAAGTATCTGTGTGCCATGAGTGAGTCGGGCTCCATCGATGTTGATTCAGGGGGTTGCCACTTTATCGGCAAGCGAGGCTTGTAGAAAACATGTCATCCTAAAAACGGCCTATGTGGACTGGCAGAGGTGCAAATACAGTTCCTTGTGGCTGTGGTACCTTTTACTTTGGTAACAGTATTGTTGCTTCTGGGAGAGTTTAAGTGTCTGTTTTGTCTCTTACTTCGATACATACAAAACCTTTTCAAAGGCTGTTCTTGAGCAATTCAGCTTCCGCAGGTACTGACGACATATGACTGCACACAGAGTTTCCAGCAGTTACAGCAGTCCTCTGTTCATCCAGAGGGCCTAAATATCTAAGCCTGCGCTTGGAACGTGGTCTTTTGTTTGTGGCAGGGATAGAGGCATTCAAATACAAAGGAATTGAGTCCAAAGCAATATTCACATCTCCTTCCGGGATATTTTTGCTTTCTGCTGACGATGAATTCGAAGGATCTTTTGAGACATCTTCATCTGGTGTGCTGCTTTTTCATGAGTCTCATCAGTGATTGTTTCTTCCGGTGAACTTTGTGTCAGATGTTGAGCAGGAAATTCTGTAGACTTGCTGTTGTCTGTGAGAGAGTCATCTGTCAGGTCTGGGGGAGTCAGGTCTTGATGCTAGAACGATGGCGGAGGTGGACTGTTGGCGGTGTAGGTACTGTGGACTTGAGGTAATGTGCGATTAGACAAGTGCGTGGGAGAATGTATAGGCCGAGATGTCCTAGTAGGGCAAGCGGATTGTCTCTGACAAGTGTCTCGTTCTGCTCTTTGCACCGCGGGTCTACACTGGCACTGGCAGTTCCAATTTAGTCTACCACAAAACATACAGAGTGAAGGCAGCGAAACAGCGGCTTGTCGCAAGGTCTGCTGGGGAGAACGCTGGGTAAAGGCTGGGCATCGTGGGCGAAGAGAGGCTGCTGAGTGCAAGGATGGATAGTGTCATGTGCTGACTGCATTCTCTTCAGGCCATCTAATTTGGCGGACCATTTCCAGCCATTCTGGGGCGTCCACGGGTCTGTATACCTTCATCAAGTTGTGTTCTTGCCGTGGTAGGCCATCAGTGAGAGCGTCTATGACGGTGGATGTGGGAAGACCTAGCTTGGCTCCCAGCACTATCTTCTTCCTGTAGTAGGATTCTAGATCCTGGTTGGCAGCACAACTCAGCAGGAAAAATTCCTTATAGGAGGTATGGTTTCTTTGGGAGTAAAGGTCTGTTAAAACTTGCTTCACACAGAGATAATCTTGTGACCTTAGTCGTAGGTCACGGAAATGATGCAAAGGTTCTCCTCGCAAATTATTGGCGATCAGCCGCACCTTGTCGGTATTTGTGAGGGATATGAACGGAGGGCTATTCTCCAGTGAATCAAAAAACTGTTCGGCAGCGTATGTACCATCAAATTCAGGGATTCGAGAGGCAACAGCCTGTCGCTGTTCTAGGCATTGTAGAGCATCAGTCAGCTTGTTCAGGGCTGCACTGAGAAGTGACGATTCAAAGTTGGCCATTTCCGGATGATTTAGTTGGAGAAATTTCCTTGGCAGACGTGGCTTCAGAGATCCATAAAATGTTCACAACAGATCTTTATCCTGCCGACTTTCTGTGGTAATAAGAGGTGGGAAGAGAATAAATAAGGACATCACAAGTTGAAAGAGCGACCCAGGCAACCAGAGAGAGAGGGAGACAGGCCTGGAGCAGCCGGGCGGCCGTTCGTTACGCACCACCATCCCCAACTCTTCATAGTCCCGAAGTGTTAACTAACAGGCCCCAGTGTTCGCCCCTTGGAATGTTGTTGGTAGTGACCGGACTTTACCCGCCCGTCTCTCTCTCTCTGGGTTGTCTGTAGATTGGCTTTATTTGTTGAATACAATGTACATGTAAAAGGGGAGGTTTTTATACTACATATATATATGTGAAAAACAATAGAAAAAAATAAAAGATAAGTGGGTAAGGTATTGATATTAAAAATAAAGAAGGCATCTCCTGACCACGAGCACATGTGCTTTTTAGATGGCAGAGCGCCATCTTGTGAAGCAAAAATAAACTAAACGTTTATTTAGCTTGCTCCGTGATATTTGGCCAACCCAATTTCTTGATAAATCAAGAAAAGCCATCCACGAATGTGTTTTGCGGTTGGCGCTCGTCAGCGTGGAGTAGGCTGTAACAACTACGACCAAAAATATATATATACAGTAAAACCCCTCTATAGTGAACCCCAATGGGACAGAGCTTTTGGTTCACTATAGCCACGGTTCACTATAGCCACGGTTTGGCTATTTTTTTTTACTTTTCAAAAATTTTAGACCGTATAATAAAAAAAAAAACAATACACACAAGAAGAGGCTGCTTCTTAATAGTGGTCACTTTATTTTAATTCCCTTAATTGACCAATTTCCTTATATTAATACTGAATAATAATAGAAATAATTAGATGATAGGTTCTTCTTATCATTAGCATACATGTACCTCTATGTCTAAGTTAAAAATCAAGACAAATCCTAGGCAAAGTTTTATTAAATATATATTCAAAGATATGAAATGATTTTAAAACATCATTATCACATTATATAATACAATTTTCACTTGAAAAAATGGCTCTAATTCCTTGTTGTTTCAAAGCATTCTTCCAAGCATTGCACCATTCAAATAAAGTTAGTGTTTTTCTTCCATTTCATGTTTCCACATATTCTTCTAGGTCTAGATTTCGTTTTTGTTTTTTTTTTTAACCTGTCATGCAAAACACTGCTGACTTTAAAATCACCATAGTTAATGGCATAAAAATATTTTTTGTTTCATCACGGGACCGTTTATTTGGACTTTTTTTTTAGCCCCAAAACGTACGATCGCGATCGCGGAAAAAGTTTAGGTTGATTCCTCTTTGTAACAATTTTTAATAACTTTATATTTTATCTTTTATAATAGAAAAGTTATATTCTCTTATTTTAATATGTTCTTAACATTTTGCCTATGTTGTTTCACTTTGAAAAGTTCAGAAAATGGCCTTTTTTATTAAAAGAAATAACGCTTTTGTTTTTAAAATGCCTTTGTTTTCTTCATTTTGGAAGCCATTTGCAATTTTTATATTTCAAATTTAATGGATGCAAAGATATTCTATTTAATAAAAAGTATAATGTGTAAAAATCTATACAACATACAGCAAAACTAAAGTGCAAAAAAACAAACAAACAATGCCGCTAAATTTATTGTTTTGAAATCGCAATCCGCGAGCTGAAACATGCTCAAAATTTTGTTTTTATTTATTTTTTTTAATTACAATTCTAAGTTCGTTATAAGCATAGTATTTTTAATATATTTTATCATTTTGGGACCCGAAATAGGTCCGTTATAGGGGTAGTTCGTTATTCTAAAAATCGCAAAGTTCGTTATAACGATGGTATTTTCAATGGAATGGAATTGGCAATCGTCGTGGGTTCGTTATAAGGGAAGGTTCGTTATATCCAGGGTTCGTATTAGCTGGGTTTTACTGTATATATATGTGAAAAATTATTTTTAAAATGAAATAATAAAAAAAGGGGTCAGGTGTTAGTATCAAAATAAAATATGGCATATTCTGACCACATTCACTTGAACCTTTTAGATGGCAGAGCACCATCTAGTGGAACAGCCTGTAGCCTGTTCCCTGATATTTAGCCAACCCATTTTCTTGATAAATCAGGATTTGAAATATTTTGGTTGGAGAGGTACAGCCTGCACCACGCTGACGTGGGCCAACAGCCTGAAATGTGTTCGAGGTTGGCTTTTCTTGATCTATCAAGAAAATGGGTTGCCAAATATCAAGGAACAGGCTAAATCAACCTTCAGTTGATTTCTAAGTTCTAGTTTTCTAATTCTAAGGTTTTATAGTTCTAAAAAGTTCATGTGAACATGGTCAGAAAATGCCTTTTTTTATATTTTAATATATATATATATATTTATATTATAATTTATGTCAATTGGCACTGTGGATGTCCTCTTGTGAAACATCCTGCTCCAAAATTAGTGTGTTTTAAAATATTTTTTAAAAAATGTAAATTTTCACAACGATATTTGAAAATTCTATTACTTTGTAAACACAGGGTAATAAGACCAAATCCAAATAAATAAATAGTATTTTTATATGAACATATTTTAAATTTGATATACACATAAAATGATAGCATGTGATTTCTTGCCCCTACGCCATCATTACATCACTCAAGGTCACTCTTGTGAAAAGTTCGGCTCCACCAATCTTCGTCGCCCCACAAGGTGCATCCTTTCCCAAATTTAATTCTCGCAGTTGCCACAGTGAGGCGCTGGTTGCGAGTGGAATAGGCAAAATTTGTCAATAATTTGTTAATAATTTCAAAGATATTCAAGATTGAAGCCTGAAAATTTGCCTATAAGTTTTTCCAGATTCAACTCTATATACTATTAAAATTTCAGCCAGATTAGTTACGTATTGTGGATGTGTATAGCCGACAAACATACATACATACATACATACATACACTGACTTATATACAAGGTGCGTTCATTAATTTCCAGGACTGGTTAAAAAATAAAATAAATAAAAAAGCTAAAGAAAAAATTTTTATACACAGTTAAATATTGGACATTCAACCACACCTGACTGAAAGCACGAGTCTTGTGGCGCATGCGCCGATCTAAAAATAGAACAAAACAACTTCCTTGTAAGGTTCGCATTTCTAATTTTAAAATGGCCATTTTCGAAGAGCAGAGAATCTGCATTAAGTTTTGTTTTAAATTGAAAAAAAAGTGCTACTGAGACGTATGAATTGATTAAAGAAGCTTTTGGTGATGCAGCTTTATCCCGTTCAAGAACTTTTGAATGGTTTTCACGCTTCCTAAAAGGTCAGGAAAGGGTAAACGATGATCAGCATACTGGGCGTCCAAGATCATTACGTTGCGAGGAAAACAAGCTCAAAATAAAGGAATTAATTAAATCTAACAGAAGAATTTCTATTAAATATTATCTTCAGAGACTGGACTATCTGTAGGCCTGTGTCATCAAATAGTAACAAAAGATTTGGACATGATCCGGACGTCTTCAAAATTTGTTCCCCGGATTCTAACAGAGGAACAAAAGGAGGTTAAAATGGATGTCTGCAAAAACATGGTTGAAATGACTCGGACCGATCAAGAATGGATGCAAAAAATCATTACCGGGGATGAGACATGGGTGTATCAGTATGACCCGGAAACCAAACGTCAATCCAGCCAATGGATTGAAAGAGGGGAACCGAAACCCAAAAAGGCAAGATTTATAAAACCCAAAGTCAAGACATTGCTTGTTACATTTTTTTATATTAATGGTTTGGTTCACCGTGAATTTATTCCTTTCGGACCTACAATTAATCGATAGGTTTATTTGGGGATAATGAGGCGCTTAAGGGAGGCAGTGTGCCTTAAAAGACCTGAAAGATGGCAAAACAATGACTGGATACTTCACGTCGATAATGCGCGGCCGCACACAGCCCATGTTGTTTTGCAGTTCTTGGCCAAGCATTCAACCATACAGATCCCTCATCCACCCTATTCCCCCGAATTAGCCCCCAATGACTTTTTCCTCTATCCTAAATTGAAAATAAAGTTAAAAGGAAGGAAATTTAACAACGTTGATAAGATACAAGCTGAATCAAAGGCAACCTTGAGGAACCTCTCAAAAAGGGATTTTATCTCCTGCTTCGACAATTGGAAAAAAAAATGGAACAGGTGTATTGAGGCAGTAGGGGCATATTTTGAAAAATATTGAATTAGTTTTTTTATTTATTTTATTTTTTCAAAGATACAGAGCAGTCCTGGAAATTAATGAACACACCTTGTATATAGGGATATATAAACTCTCAATGTTTAAATCAACTAATAAATATATATATTTTGAAAAATTCTTAATGGTATTATACACAGTTAAACCTGTCTATAGCGTTCCCTCTAAATAGTGTCTTCCTCTCTATAGCACCTGATTTTAAACATTTAAATGTAAACATTTTACATTAAAAGTGACCTGTCTATAGCATCCCCCCTCTCTATAGCACTATATTTTGGTGAGTCCCAAGAGGGGGCGCTATAGACAGGTTTAACTGTATATATATATGTGGCAATATAATAAGGTGGAGAAAGAGAAATAATCACACCACAATTTGGAAGAGGAACCCAGGCAACCAGAGAGAGAGAGGGAGAGAGACGGGACTTCCACCGCTGAGCGGCCATTCGTGTCGCAAACAATCCCCAACTGTCTTAATAGTCCCAAGGTTCCAAGTAACGGGCCCCAGTGGTCGCCCCTTGGAATGTCGCTGATGTCTAAAGTGACCGGACTTTACCCTCCCGTCTCTCTCTGGGTCAACTGTAGGTTTGCTTTATTATTCCTGGAAGAGTATATATTATGACATATATATATATATATTTTTTTTCTTGATTTATCAAGAAAATTTGTTGGCCAAATATCAAGGAACAAGTTAAATCAATGTTTATTTGATTTTTGTTCCACTAGATGGCGCTCTGCCATCTAAAAAGCTCATGTGAGCATGGTCAGGATATATATATATATTTTTGCTTATCCCTAGTACACAAGGTACAGGCCATGATAATCATGGGGTAGTTAGCGACTGCTTTTACTGTAAACGCACCACATGTCTACACATGTGAAAAGCAGTTCGACTTTGCACTTACAAAATGTGCCAGAGCCCCGTTTAGTTACTTGCACTCGCTGGTGGGGTTGGACTTTTGCAAGAATTGGGGGCCATTGGAGCATTTTTTTTTTTTTTTAAACAGAAAAAATTGTCCAATGCGGGAATCGAACCCGGGCCGTAGTGGTCGAAAACCAAACGGTTTAACCAGCCTTCCACCGACCCCCATGGTCAGGATATGCCTATTTTTAATATACACCTGTCTATAGCGCCCCCTCTTGGGACTCAACAAAATAGGGTGCTATAGAGATGGGGTGCTATAGACAGGTCACTTTTAATGTAAAATGTTTAAAATTGGGCACTATAGAGAGGAAGGCGCTATTTAGAGGGGGCGCTATAGACAGGTTTAAGTGTGTATAAACTAAAATTAAAATCTATTGAAAAAAATTGTAAGTTTTCAGGCAATGTGTTTCTTTTGACATATATTAAATTTGATCTCTACAGACCTTCCTTAGAAAATGCAGGGTATATAAGAAAACCAATCCAATACAATAGTAGATAATTCTGGTGATTAATTTGGCGAAACTGCTGAGATTCTTCACCATTTATGAGCCAAGCCCTCTCATTCAATAACTTTTATCACTGCAATAAGGTCTGTGGAAATAAAATAATATATGTGAAAAGAAATACATTGCCTGAAAATTAATTGTTACATATAGAGATACAAGAAAATAAGACCTAATCCAAATAATTTAATAATTGTACCTATAATCTATAATCAAAATTGTGCTTTATTATGTTACATACATATATAAGAAAATGGCATATCCTTATCGTGCAACTGAAAGTTGCTGATGGCTTGCACCATCTATCGGAATAAATATCAACTATTCGTTGATTTTTAATTATTCCAGAATTGGCCAAATACCCATTCTTGATTAATCAAGAAAAGCTAACCATGTAGGCATTTCAGGTGTTATGATAAGGTGATGCCTTTTTCTTAAATTATCCCCTTTATCCCAGTACAATTTCACATTTGTTCTATTTTTTCACATTCTCACGCACTTCTGGCCTTAACTACCCATTTCATGATTTTTCAGAATGCCTGATGATGAGTTTTTCAGTAGTTGAGGAACAGCTTGCACCATGCTGACAAGGGCCAACAGCCCGAAATGCATACGTGGTTACCTTTTCTTTATCAATCAAGAAGGGGTACTTAGCTTATTCTGGAATAATTAAAAATCAACGAATAATTGATATTTATTCCGATAGATGGCGTAAGCCATCCACAAATTTCAGTTATATGATAAAGAGATGCCATTTTCTTAATTTATCCACCTTATCCCAGTACAATTTCACATTTGTGATATTTTTTCACAAAAAAAAATAATTTTCATCACACACCTTAAGGACAGTAGATGGTTGCTTTATTTGAAAAAGTAAAATATAACTAAATAGTTTTAATTATTACATATTATTTAGAGATCTATTTTTAATCTAGGCTTTTGGCATGAATAATGCCAACTACTTGGAGGGAAATAGGGAATGCTTCACGATCTTGTTCATCATCATCCTTGCACAGGGCCATAATAATATCTGTATTATTCCAATTTTTGTATATGTACTGCCCAACAAGTGAGTACAGTATTTATATTTTGAATTTGAAAAAAAGGAAGAGAAAGGATTTTCAAAAAATATATTTACTGATTAACAAAAATAATTTTAGAATACTTTCATTAATTGTGAAAAAAATAATTTTACCCAAATCATAAACTATACCTTCTTTTCATATAGTGGACATTATTTAATGAGTGTTTCACAAATGAAATGTGCATGCAAAATTTGAGAGCTGGAAAATGTAAAATGGGTAACTTATATATATATATATATATATATATATGGAGTTAACTTTTCTCTCTCTCTCTCTTAAGATAAAGTTTGGAAGGCATAAAAACGAGAGAAAAATATGCTAAACAAATTGTGTACATCAAACTGAAAAAAAAAATGGGCGAAATGACATTTTTGACAGAAAATCAAAATCTACAATAGATAATTTAAGTAATTCAAACTTATGATATTTCCTCTCCCCTTTAGAAGTCCTATTTAAAAATGAATTTGTAAAAATTTGCATTGTAATGAAAATATTTTGCTATCATATTGAGCTTGTCTGCTACTTTTGTAGCTCATTAGATGTCTTGAAAATAAATCCATATATATCGCAATTATGAGCCAAGATAACAATTCAAATGATAAAAAAATACGATTTTTAATGTTATATTATTTAAATATTTTTGTGTGCAATAAAGAAGGACTTAAATATTACAGTTAATATTTGGAATGCTCAACTTCATGCCCCCGAGCTAGGTCCTCGGTGACGCAAACGATTGCAGAAGAGTTAATATCTGGCAACCGAAATGTAGAGAAAAGAACTCAATGTAAGGTAATAAATGTAAATTGAAAACTTTCAAAATATTTTTTTAAAAAATCAAATACCTTTCTTTCTCTTTCCTTTTCTGATCCTAACAGGGCAAAGAAATGCCATTATTTAAAATATAGTTTTGTTATTTATATTTATAAAACAAATTTTTATCTTTACAAAAAGAGTAAAGTTGAAAAATCAGTATCAAAAATACATTTTAGCATATATACACAAATAATCTAATGCAACAAGTGCACGAGCCAATGGTTGCCATGCCATTCCCACACAAAACTAGGCATTCTTTTGGTTCAGTTCGCGACCGCTAGGTGGGGTTGTCACCATTTATATCCGGATCGTTGGGGCTACATTGCTGAAGTGATCTGGATCGTGATTGCTTCATGCAGACTTCTTTTCTTTTAACTTCTTTTTTCGCGTTCGTTCGTTCGTTCCTTTTTTTTTTTTTTTTTTTTTATAGAACCCTAATTAACTTTGCAGAACTTTTGATGACGTTAAAATGGGAGAAGTAAAAGTTAAGAAACGCTTTCTTGAGCACTTTTATTGTGGTTATACGCCTCATTAAAGATGTGATGTTTAAACGTGGCGTGGTGTTTAGTAAAGAAAGTATATATTGACGCAATATATATATATGTTATTTTTAATAACAACACCTGACTATTTTTCTATATTTTTCTTGTTTTTTTCACATATATATATATATATATATATATATATATATATATATATATGGAAAATTTGCCCGGAGGAAATTGATCCATAGAAGCATAGGGCGCCTCTCCCGTCAAAATAAACGTCAAAACCTGACGCCATCTATTGACCGCCGCCGCAACTAGCGGCCTCGGGTCGGTGACAAAGCCAGGTGGACGCTTCTCAGTTTGCCAAAGCTGGTGTTGTGGCTTTGTCACCGACCCGAGGCCGCTAGTTGCGGCGACGGTCGATAGATGGTGTCAGGTTTTGACGTTTATTTTGACGGGAGTGGCGCCCTATGCTTCTACATATATACAGGGTGATCCAAAAGTCCCGCACAACTTTAAAAATTAATAACTCCGCGAATATTTGCGCTAGAGCAATGCGGTAAACACCATTGTGTTCAGGATGCAATGGGATTTTTTATGGCGAATAATGAAAATTCGAAATTGATTTTAGTTACAACTTTATTTGCTAGATGGCGCCCTACCAGAATCAGCGATTCAGCGTCCAAATTGTTTGATAAATTGAAAAATATAACTGAACGACACGTATTTTTACTTTTTGAATACCAGGAAAGAACCCTAATAATATCAAATGATAAATTAATAAAACACCATTTCGTCAAAAGTTAGAAGAAATGGTTAACGATTTTTAAATACAATCTGAGATATGTAAAATAGGTATATGCAAATTAAAACATGTAGCAAAAAAAAAATCTGATATTTTAGATGCGGTTTGCTGGAATCCTCGCAGCTATTTATATTTCGAAAATAATATTTTTTTTTTTTTTTAAATTCAACTCTCTCTCAGTATCGATTATATTTATTTTGATTCATTTGAAAAATATTTATCTATCTCTGATGATTTATTTTACTCTGGAATGCCGTTGTTGTTTTGTCGTGTCCAATAAAGAGCCTCAGATTCTTTTCGTTTGGCCAACAAAAATGTCCAATTTATATACACTTATATTCTTACATAATGAGACTTTAAAGAATGCAAATAATCTTCATATATTTACATACACAACACATCTCCCCCCTTAATAATACTCCAGTCGGTCTAGGGGTTTCCTGGCTCTCTGAGGTCTAGGACTGCGGACGGGCACTTTCACAGCGGCAGCCTCCGGTTTAGGAGTGCAAGAGGGCACGTGCACAGCAACAGGCCCTGGTATAGGAGTGCAAGAGGGTACGTGCACAGAAGCAGTCTCCTCCTTGTTTCCTGATGTAACCTCTGGAACCTCCTCTTCACTTTATTTCTGACTTCCCCCTAAAGGCTTCTCTCCTGATGTTCGAGGAAGTATCAAATTTCTTGTCTCAACTTGTTTCTTTCTCACAGGTCGCAATTGATTGATATGCCTCTTATACACGACGCCCTCGTAACTTATAAGGTAGTGATGGTAGCTCAATAATTCCAAAATGGTACCTTTTTACCGTTTAGGTCCAGTTGCATAGTTGCGGAAATAAACCTCGCAACCTGTAGTAAACTGCTCCTGCCTTCTTACGGCCTCATGAAATACCTCTCGCGGATTTCCCATCTTGGTATTAAATTCGAGAATCTTGATCTTAAACTTCTCTTCATTAGCAGTTCCGCCGGGGGATTCCTTTATTACAGTTTGGGAGAATGCTCTATGAGCAAATAGGAAACTTTGTAGATTCGTCTCTAAATCATCCTTCCCATTATTCTTTCTCAAAAGGTTTTTAAACACCTCTTACATATCTCTCAGCTAAACCATTTGTACTAGGATTATACACCATTCATTTTGGTAAATTGCTCGAATTCACCGGAGACAAACTGTCTTCCGTTATCTGTAACCAAAAATTAGGGCAATCCGAATCTGGAAAAAAATTCTCTAAGATGATTTATAATCGTTTTGCTGGTAATATCTTTGATGATAAAAATTTCTATCCGCTTTGAGTATGTGTCCACGAGAACCAAAAACATTCTTCCCATGAACGGACCCGCTAGGTCAAGATGAAGTCGATGCCACGGTTTTTCGGGCCAAGTCCATTCCGAGATGGTAGCCGGGGGCATGCTTGCCGATTCTTGGCATACTCTACATTCTCTAGTTAACTCCTCGATGTTACTGTCTATGCCTGGCCACCAGAAAATACCGTCTGGCAATCATCTTCATTTTAACAATCCCCATGTGTATTTCATGCAAGTCATTTAAAATTAAAGATCTTAATTTTTGGGGAATTACCACTCTTTCACGCCATTGAAGACAACCAAACTCCAAACTTAATTCCTCATTGATCTTATAATGAGGAGCTAGTGAGTTTTCTCTCGGTACCCTTGTAAATTTCCACACACACACAGTTGCCTTCTCTAACATTCCTTAATACTATAGACAGTATTTTATCTTGGGGCGTCTCATTAGCCACCTCCATAAAAGAGAACGGTACCTCATTCGACTTCCTAAGAAGAAGTACCTGGTCTTGATCAAGAGACTCCCTGACACTCGATTCTAAAGGAAGACGTGACAATGCGTCAACATTGAAATTATCACTAATTTTTCGAAATTCCACAGTATAATTAAATGCAGCTAATTTTAAGAACCATCTTTTAATTCTGGATGATGCACATATGGGAATTGGTTTATGAGGTGAAACTATATGAATTAAGAGTCGGTTGTCTGTGACCAATACAAATTTTCGTCCCAGTAAGTATTGTCTGAATTTCTCAACGCCAAAGGTTATGCTCAACGCTTTCTTTTCTAGTTGAGAGAAACGTTTTTCCGCTTCAGTTAATGTTCTAGAAGCAAAAGCTGTAGGGCATTCTTCCTTTCTATCATTTCTATGACTCAGAATTACGCCTAGTCCATAGTCCATTAATAATGATTTACATTTTAAAAATAACATTCGATATTTTTTCGTCCAATTCCATCTACAATTTTTATTTAAAAGTTGATAGAATAGCGCTAAAATGTTTGCTATATTCTTTATGAATCTATAATAATAAATTAAGAGTCCTATGAAAGATCTCAATTGTGAAACATTCTTTAGGTTCAGGCGCCTCTATCACTGCTTTAATTTTATTTTCTAATGGATGCAGTCCATATTTATCCATTTTAAACCCTAAATATTCCACCGATTTCTTTTTAAATTTACATTTATATCTGTTTAACTTTAAACCCTTTTCTAGCAATCATCTAAACACTAGATCCAACTTTTGTTCATGATCTTCAAAGTATTTTCCTGCAACCAAAATATCATCTATGTAGCAGGCCACACCTGGCAAATCAGAAAATAGGCCTTCCATAATCCTCTGAAATTTATTTGGTGCTACCGCTACGTCATATGGTAGTCTTTTATAAGAAAACAACCTCTTTGTTGTGTTTATATTGTTGCACCAAGTTGCGGCTTGGCAGACTCTTCAGCCTTGATTCTCTCCTGTGCTGGGTCTTGCATCTTACCAGAGCGTGTTTCAACCATCCTACAATTTTGTATAAGGGAATAATGAGATAACTCTACTTTAAGTAGCCTCCAGAATAATTTATTTATTTTTCACATCAAAGAGAGCAGTGAAGTCACACAGTTTACCGAAATACAAATGATGATTATATAATACATATATTCTGTTTAATGAAATAATTAAATTTAAAATATAATTTTTAATTTAAAATATATGAAAAATAATATTACAAATTAAAATAAAATAGGTTCATTAGACATGATGCAACAATATCAACAACAGCTTTGGCTTCTTCCGCTAACATTACTTGTAAGTAAGCCTGTGATAGGTCTAGAGTCGAAAGTATGGTGCTTGTAGATAATTTTGAAAAGATCTCATCGATCGATGGAATGTTATACCTATCTAATTCTATTGCTCTTTTAGCTGTAAATCTAAAATCACCACATATCCTTACACTACCATCCTTTTTTGATGCTGGTACTATTGGAGCGGTCCAATATGCATGAACTATAGGTTATAAAGGGCAAGAATTCACTAAACGATCAATTTCATTCTCTACTTTGTTTTTTAGAAAGTGTTGCGTTCCCGGTTTGGATAGATGAAAAGGGAGGATACACGATGTGACCCATTAAAGTTTCCTTACTTAAGTATATATATATATATAGCAATTTAGGCCAACAACCCCATGTATATAACCCGCAGCAAGACCTTAATGTTGTATAATAGAAGCACAGCTGTCAATGATGCACTATCGACATATGTCTTTACATCATCACATGTAATGCAATTTGTGCAAACAGGATAAATAAAATAAAAAAAGGGGGGGGGGAAACTCTGTAATTGATTAAGAGTTGAGCTAAAGCAGGGATCGAGCATATAATATTGTCAGAACAAAGGTCTAAAGATGGAAACAGCCACGACACTAGTATACAATTTCATCAGACAACCCATGAAATCGTTATTAAATTGGGCAATCTATAAAAGACTCCTTCTGGAGGTTTAGCAACCCACTGAAGACGCTGGGAGCTATTTCATAGAGGAAAATTATAGCAACAGATCTCTATAATTTCTACAGATCAACTATAAATAGATTCATATTAAGGCATTTTTATAGCCCAAATAACACAAACAATAGTCAAACATACAAATCTGTTTGCATCATGCCGTACCCTCCTAACAGCGTAACAATAGCCCGAGGAATCAGAAAATATGGTATAATGGTAAATATGATGGAATAACGCACTGAAACACATAAAAGTACAAACATTACTAAAACCTGACAGATAGATACCCTCAAAGTAGCCCTAATAAAGTCGTAATTTGCGACTGTTGCTGTGTCAATATATCATAGCAAAGATATAATACACAACTCTATTCCAACAGAGTCGGTAGTTCTATATTTAGTACAATTTGTGAAATTAAGGTGTGGGGGGTAGTACCATAAAGCAAAAGGAATGAAATATGTATGAGGGGAAACAAGAAGATTTCTCTAGATATTTATTTAAATAAATTAAAATTTGGGAACATGTCTATACTGACGAGATATGCTCTTTACATAGTAAAATTTAGATAGAGGTGACCTGAAGTTACTTTATAGCCCTTTAGGGCCCATGCGAAATCTAGGTTGGTTACTACACAAAAAGGGGGGGGGGGGCGCTAAGTCATAATGACAAATGGCTTACCTTTTCTCGAAAGTGCCGGCAAAGGTCTGGTCTCCCGTCTGAAGACTGTCCTCTCACTGAGCGACTCCGATTCAATCCGCCTTTTGGCAAAGAAACCCTCTTTTATTCTTGTCTCTCTCCGTTTTCATTCGCTGGCCGCGCCAAAGTTTCTATTGGCTGGCATTTTCATTCGCCGAAAGAAACACCAATCAAAATGGCCAACGGCTCCAGTATACGATTTCACAGACGCCCCAGGCCTCTCCCATCAAAATAGAACATATAGTATTACCAAAACAAAAAAAATCTAAAGAGAGAAACAGCCACGGCAATAGTGTAAAATTTCATCAGACCCCAGGCCTCCTCCACATGGGCTGTAATACGATCCTCCCTTTTCTCGGGACGGTATATATATCGCCCCCCGTCTTGGCTAAAAATCGACCCAGGCCCCTTTTACCTGGACTGTAATGTGATGCTTCCTTTTTTCGGGAAGGATATTTATAAGGCTTAGTTTTTTAGAAATCTTCCTTCTCCATTTTTTCTGGTCACCTTTACCTAAATTTTTGGTGAGGGGAATATATGTACATATGGAACAACAGCTTCCAGCGCGGATGTCTCTGGATGTCACTGGTGTCTTCTTCACCAGGCATCAGCTTTCGGCATGGAAGTCTGGTGTAATTAATTGTCTAGGTTTCTGGGCAAAAAGGTGGTCTGTAAGTCTATGTGGGAGGGAAGCCATGTATCCATTTGATTTGATTATACATACGCCTTCTGTTGGGGTATGGTTACAAAAACGTGCCCCAACAAAAGAAAGGTAAACTTCTGGCCTTACAAAACACAGGAGTTACATCCTTTTTTAAATTAAAATTTATTCTAACGTCCTTTAGACAGCCCAAATCTTTGTTAAACAAATCTGCATACCTATTCATCAAATTTTTATATATTTAGATATATTTCTATTATATTCATTATTTAAAATGTTAATGCTAAACAATATAGAATAATCAAGTTTCAACTGTTTAAGCATTCTCTTCCTAATAAAATTACCTGGATTTTTTCATTTACAACTATTAATCGTAAATATTGGTTGGCTTCTTTTAAAAAAACATTTCTTTGATCTATAATCTCTATTGATTTACCACAAAAGGATTTTAATCTTAAATTTGTTGGAAATAATCTTTCACCTTGCCAATAATTCTTATAAATATGTTTAGGTTTTAAAGTAACTGGACTTCCTGTTTCTATTGTAAAGCACAAAGAATAATCATCTACTGTTGAATTTATTGTGGCATCAGTTTCGCCCTGTACAGAATATATTGAGTCCTCTTGTACAAATTTACATCCCCACATTCTTTTACTGCTTTGCAGACCCTACTTAAATGACCCAGTTTATTACATTTTAAAACAAGTCTTTGTTCTATGAGGGAAAACAGATGCCACGTGTGAATGTCTTTCACCACATCTATAACACACTATTTTGCCTTTGCCACTTTGCCTGAAAGGCCTATACTGCGCCGTACTATTATTGTACTCACCCTTTTTATCCTTTCAATTCACAGGGGATATCTTGGCCACTAATTTATCTTGTAATTCTCTTGTATTTATCTCAGACAGTTCGAACGAGATCGCCACTGCAAAAACTTTATCCAGGGTGACATCGTCGTCCTCTTGTAGTAGCTTCTTTTGCAGGATTTCCGACTTGATTCCAGCCACAGAACGGTCTCGCATCATGGTTCCCAACATATCGACGAAATTACAATTTATTGCTAAATGTTTCAATTCTCTAAGATATTCCGAAATTGATTAACCTTCCTGTTGAATTCTCTTTAAAAATCTGCATCGCTGTGGTATCACTTTCTTCTTTGGATCCAAATGCAGCTTAATTCTTTGAATGATAGTATCATAGGGTTGATCTTTCATTAGACCATGAAGAAAATGTCGTTTCCCTGCTTCAAAGTTTCAGAATCTGGTAGCGAGGTAAAAATCAGCACTTTAATCTCCTTCTTCAGATGCCAAAAAGAAAGCCTCAAATTTTTGTACAAAAAGATCGAAGTGTCCTCCACTGGGCTATAGCATCTCTCTAAAAGGTACTATTAACTTTGAACTTGTCATGCTGATCTTTTCTACTCCTTTGTTTTCTTGATCCAGATAGTTTAAAAGATGTAATCTTAACCCATTTTCCTATTTTTCCTCTCCATAATCCGAGAGTCAGATTTGTTTAAAAGATGTAGTTGTTATACTTGCATAGACGCCGCTTTCCTCAGCTTTTTACTGGCTCTGTAGATCGCGCATCCTCGTCGCCACTTTTGTTGCGTCGTAATTAGACGTACAAGAGCTCAAACTTGACCATGGCCAAAAACAAATGTCCAATTTATATATACATATATTTTTACATAATGAGGCTTTATATAATACAAATAATATTCATCTATTTACATAAACAACAGTTAATATATATCGAGAAGAGTAGAGGACTGAGCACAGATCCTTGAGGTACACCAGCCCATGTTCTTCGGTCCTTGGAAAATGTTCCATTGACCCGAACCTTTATCCTTCTTCCCCTTAAGAAGTCTGCAATCCAGATTAAGGTTTTTCCTCTTACTCCGATGTTGTGCAGCCTTTCAAATAATTTCTACACTCGATCAAAAGCTGAGGTCATATCCAGGACTACGGCCGTTGTTTTCTTTGGCGGTTTTTCCTAGAAATCTATTATTGATTGACAGAAGTAGAACAGTTTATCAGTTGTACAGTGTCTGGATCTTTAGGCATTTTGGTAGAAGTTTATTTTATTATTATTAGTGAGCCAGACTATGAGCCTAGAGGGGATAATTCATTCTGTTATTTTACAAGGCATGCTGGTAAGAGCAATTGGCCGATAGTTCTTGCATTCCTTAGCATCTTTGTTTGGTTTCAGTATTGGCACTATAATTGATATCTTCCAATTCTTTGGTAGTTTACCAGTTTGCCATGAAATGTTCAGTAATCGTAGTTGATTTTTAGCGTCGTCTCCAAAGTGTTTAATCATTTGACCAAAGATTAGAGCATCTTCAGGTGACATCTTGGATTTAACTTTCCTATTGATGAATTTAGTTCATTCAGTGTGAAGTCTCTCGAGTAAATATCTTGTTGATGGTAATTTCTTGCTTGTTTAACTAACTTGTTTATATTATTTTTTAGAGTCCTGCCTTCATTCGTATAGCTGAGTCTTGAAGTGCTTGAAAGATATTCAGCAATTATGTCAGCCATCTGTTTGTTCGTTCTCGCTGTTCATATCGGTTAGAGTATTGGAGGATTAATGTTGGTTTTGATTGTTTTATAACACTAATTAAATTCCAGTGATGGCTTTCCTTTTTTGGATCCATTTTTTCGCAGAATTTTTCTTGTTTGAATATCCAAATTTCTTGTTCTATTTTGTGACTAATTTCAATGAGTTCCTTTATGATTTCTTCTGTTTTATTTGTTTTAAGAAGTTCATTGATATTGTCTCTCTCTCTGCAATCATTGCCTCGATGTTGTGGTCCTTCCAGTAAAGTATTCAAGGTCTTTACGTCTACC
>CP092876.1:43229917-43276414 GCA_030710605.1 Cordylochernes scorpioides | reverse complement strand
CCCGGAAAGGTTTACGAAAAATAATTTCTTGAATATCTTGAATATCCTTAGAGATATTTGCAGATTTGTAGCTTTAACTCGCAAGCAGCGCCATCTTGCAACGGAGATCTTCCCCTCCCCCCCCCTCCTCCCCCGTCCGGCCGCCGGCCAGTTGGTTGGACAGTCCAAGTTCCCGCCGACCAATCAGAGGGATCAAGAGCCCCCCCCCCTCCCCGTCCGGCCGCCGGCCAATCAGAGTGATCAAGAGGTCCTGGCGCGCGGGGGGCGGGTGACCTCCGGGAACTACGTCCATCTTCCATAAACGACCATGATTTTATTCAACTTATCGAGTATTTTTCAAAGGACCGGGAAAATATGTTCACTAGATAAAACGATGATTTTGTAATGTAGAAAATTAGGAAAGACAAAATTCAGGATGACACGGCACACGGACCGGGAAAAAATAATCACTTTATCGAGAGATTCACGACCATGACTTTATTCAACTTATTGAGTATTTTTCAAAGGACCGGGAAAATATGTTCACTAGATAAAACGATGATTTCGTAAAGTAGAAAATTATGAAAGACAAAATTCAGGATGACATGGCACACAGGGACCGGGAAAAAATGTTCACTCTATCGAGAGATTCAAATTTACGAGTTTCAAATTATCAAAATATATCTTTTTTTTTATAAGTTTATAGAGAATTGTTTTAACAAATGTTCGTTAGACAAACCTTTACTCGGGTAAAACCTCGGGCGAAGCCGGGTACGTCCGCTAGTATATCATAAATTTAATTGTATATGTGCATTATGTGTACAAAAGTGCAATGTTGCAATTTTTACTAATATAAAGTTGAGAGTTTTTATTTAAAAAAAAAGTGATATCTTGTTTGTTAGAAAACGAGCAAACACTTCATAAAAAGTTCTTGATACTAGCGGTCTTGTATATCGTATATCAATACCTTTATAAAGATCCTTTATATTGTGGTGAAGAAATATTTTATTATTTAATTTAATATTATTCAATGAAAATATATTCAACAGATTATAAAAATATATATTAATCTGTTTTTGTGAAATCATCTTAAAATATTTCTTTGCTTTCTTGCTTAAGATTCTCTAGCGGACTTGCAGGACTTTTTACCAAGTGTTTAAGATTCGGCCATTTTCCATCACCCTGGAAAATCGGCCTTTTAGTCCTCATACCCAAACCGGACAGCACAGCAGAAAACCCACTGGAAAGATTCCGCCCAATTGCTCTTCTCAACACCCTAGCCAAGGTATTTGAGCGTTGCATTTTGGCTCGACTACAATGGCTAGCAGACCGGCACAATTGGTTTTCACCCCTCCAATTTGGATTTGTTCCTTGCCGTTCGGCCGAAAACGCCCTAGCTGCAATAAACCAATTCATAGACAGGGACATGGAAGAGGGGGAGAAAACACTAGTTATCAGCCTAGACATTAGAAGAGCCTTCGACACCGTACATAGGTATTCTATCATTGAAGCCCTATACGAGAGGTTAGCTGCCCTGAGGAATTACGACAACTAATTACCAGCTATTTAATGAATAGAAAAATGGCCTATAGCGTATGGGGACACACTGCTCACATTCTGTCACCCCGTGGAGTCCCACAAGGAGCGGCTTTAAGTCCCTTTCTCTTCAATATGATTGCAAGAAAAGCATTTACTTTGCAAAAACCTAGAAAGAGCGAATTAGTGGTGTCGCATACCTCGCGACATTTGCATAGTATTGCTTTGTTTTATATATATTTTTTACATATTGTTTCTTATGAAAGGATGATATATTTGCATGTCCGCGAGAAGCGCGATGTATATATATAGCTAGGAAAAGTAATTAAGTTAGAGTTTATACTGATTAGAATCGTCTCATAATTTCTTAAACTCGTTCTTCCTAAGTGGAATACCACAAATGGCGCAGCCCCGGACAGGATCCGCAAGACCTTCCCTGGAAAGCCTCTTAAGGGCGATGGTGAAGCAACAAAGCGTTATGATGGATGTCTTGGAATAGAAGTAGATGAAGAAGATTTCGATGAACAGAATGAAATGGTAGATGAAGAAGAAGATGATTCTGAAGATGAGCCTAAGGGCGACGGTGTACAGGATTCTGAAGAAAATCCAAGTGAAAGCCTCTTAAGGGCGATGGTGAAGCAACAAAGCGTTATGATGGATATTCTTGGAATAGAAGTAGATGAAGAAGATTTCGATGAACAGAATGAAATGGTAGATGAAGAAGACTTCGATGAACAAAATGAAATGGTAGATGAAGAAGATTTCGATGAACAGAATGAAATGGTAGATGAAGAAGAAGATGATTCTGAAGATGAGCCTAAGGGCGACGGTGTAAAGGATTCTGAAGAAAATCCAAGTGATAGCCTCTTAAGGGCGATGGTGAAGCAACAAAGCGTTATGATGGATATTCTTGGAATAGAAGTAGATGAAGAAGATTTCGATGAACAGAATGAAATGGTAGATGAAGAAGAAGATGATTCTGAAGATGAGCCTAAGGGCGACGGTGTAAAGGATTCTGAAGAAAATCCAAGTGAAAGCCTCTTAAGGGCGATGGTGAAGCAACAAAGCGTTATGATGGATATTCTTGGAATAGAAGTAGATGAAGAAGATTTCGATGAACAGAATGAAATGGTAGATGAAGAAGACTTCGATGAACAGAATGAAATGGTAGATGAAGAAGACTTCGATGAACAAAATGAAATGGTAGATGAAGAAGATTTCGATGAACAGAATGAAATGGTGGATGAAGAAGATTTCAATGAACAGAATTAAATGGTAGATGAAGAAGAAGATGATTCTGAAGATGAGCCTAAGGGCGACGGTGTGAAGGATTCTGAGACTGCAATTAAGGGTTATGAATCGGTGAAAAATACAGAAGAACTTTTGGTTAATGGCCTTGATGTTCCTACCACCCAAGCTGGAAAAATTGATAGAGATACAGAGAATACAGAAGAACTTCCTAATTGCATTATTGATGTTCCTAACACCGAAGTTGAGAAAAAGTCTGTTGAAGTTGAAGAAAGTGAAAAAGCCGAAGTTGAGAAAAAATCCGTTGAAGCAGAAGAAAGTGAAAAAGCTCAAGTTGATAAAAGGTCAGTTATAGAAACTGAAAGTGCAGACGATACCTCTAAGCCTGCAGACGATAACTCTAAGCCTTCAGACGATGCCTCTAAACATTCTGATGAAAAGTCTGGCACTGACGAAAAAGAACCTACTAAGGAGTCTGGTACTGGCAAAAAAGAACCAAAGCCTGGTACCGGCGAAGAAGCTTTGAGAGAGCTACCTTGTTACGATACTCTGTTGGAAACTCTCAAGAAAGGAATTTATTCGTTTCAAACAAGCGGTGAAAAAAGAAATATGAAATTAGGAATAGGTGATTTCGATATAGGCAATCACGCAAGACGTCGTTTGTTAATATTAAAGAAATTAACACGCTGCCAAAAAGTTTGGGTTTATGCTAAAGAATTCAGCCAGATGCCAAAAAGCATGCTTGAGGAATATGACATTGATGATTTACGAAATGAATTGGCCATCTACAATTCCTTAAGAACCCTAAAAAATGGTCAGGTCAATTTATGTTATCCATATTCCTTTATGCTTGTTAAAGATACTGAGAAGACGTTTAGGCTTCTCATAAATATCTTTGAAAAAGGAAAACCATGGCCTTACTATTGTGAAGGAGAACGAAAAAATTATTTTGTTTTCCTAATGGAATATGGAGGAATAACTCTCGAAACGGCTATCAAATCGAGACTTTCATATGAAAATTTATTAGTATTATTTCGCCAGATTTGTATAGTTTTTGCAATTGGTGAAGAGAAAATTGAACTTTTACATGATGATCTTCATATTAACAATGTTCTAGTTGCAGAAACAGAAGAGAAACTAATCAAATATGAAGTAGCTTCAAAAAAGATTAAAATCCCAACTCTTGGATATATTGCTAAAGTAATCGATTTTGGGAATGCCAGGTGTATTTAAGGATATAAATTATAGACAAAGGATGATTAGTAAATATGGAAAGAGACCATGTCCAGTTGAGTATTCAGGTAGGAGTCTATTTATGCTGAGTGGACTCTATTTTGAAATGATAAATATGAGTTTGGAAATTCGTGCAGCACTACCTGAACTGCCAAGAGTAACTACATCTCTACAACTGTATGAGGGTTTAATTCAAATCTTAAAAGATTTGGCAATTCTTGAATTCCATGAACCGGAATCTGTTGAACAAAGAGGATCTCCTGTATATATATACGAGGAAGTGGTGAAAGCGAATTGGACAAAGAAAGGACTACGTGACATTGCCATGATTGGGGGGATGTTTTATCCTTTACTTTAGAGGCCACGAGGTTCTATCGTTACCTGCAGCTACTTCGAACTCAGAAGTGGTGTGTCAAAATAGGCAGACCAACTAGACCGAAGATGGAATTACTCGTAAATTGCCTGGAAGTGTATTGCATCCCACCCTATGACGAGCCTGTTCTGGCATATCTTAAAGACGTAGGTAAACCAGCATTTATAGGACATTTATGTGACATGATTCCTAAGTGGACTAATCCCATGTTATTCGTTGGCAATGAAGACGAACCTTCTGTTTTTTACCAGCATGTTTTCAAGCACGATCGTAGTATGATGTGGTGTAACCAGACTAGAGAAGCGCTAAAACGCTTGGATTTGAATGAGATACATAGCCACGTTATCAATGGCGTAGACCAATTATTGCAGCTGAATCACAAGATGGAGATGGCTCTAAAGATAGTCCTATACCTACTAACAATGGAAATTCTACGCTATTCACAAGATGAGCCTTCAAAATGGAAGTTTCTTATTAGCCATCAAAATTCCCTTTACGAGAACTGCTTCAGAATATCATTGGAAGATATGGAAGATAATGTACAAGAAATAGTTGAATATGATGAATCAAAGGTAGAAGAAAGTAAAACGCTATCTAAACAAAGTTGTACTATCCATATCATCTGGAATAGCCGAATCACCATCACCAAATGGCTGGAGGACAATTTTATCATGGACCACCAGGAGTCCCATCACAGGAGTGATGAGAGGTCATGGAGGGGGAGTCTGTCGCATACCTCGCGACATTTGCATAGTATTGCTTTGTTTTATATATTTTTTTACATATTGTTTCTTATGAAAGGATGATATATTTGCATGTCCGCGAGAAGCGCGATGTATATATATAGCTTGGAAAAGTAATAAAGTTAGAGTTTCTACTGATTAGAATCGTCTCATAATTTCTTAAACTCGTTCTTCCTAAGTGGAATACCACAAGTGGGCTTCGCAGATGATTTCACACTAATGGTGCAGGTGGCCCCAAAGCTTCCTAAATGTCAAATAAACAATTTTCTTGAAAATTTCTCACAATGGTGCAGAAGGCATGGAATGTTGGTAAATCCCCACAAGACTCAAGCATGCATGTTTTACAGAAACAAACCAAGATGGCCAAACAAGGACAGCATCCGACTTCTTGACCAGCCCATTGCAATCAACAAAACAATTAAAATCCTTGGTATTACCTTTGATTCAAAGAGACAATTTATTAAACATCTCAACAACAGTTTACTCAAATACCGATGGATACTCCCAAGGCTCACTAGCACCATAAAAGGGCAATTTGGTTCAACCTTCAGTTCCGGACACAAAATTTACAAGAGAGTCGTTCTCCCAGCGCTACTATATGGCTCTGGTGTCTGGGGAAAACGTGCATATGACACAAATGGGGCTCGCAAGCTACGTAGTCTCCACTACAAATATGCGAAAGCAATAATAAGAGGTGGTCCATGCACACCGACAATACCAGCTATCTTATTAACGGGTTGTCCCCCACTCGATATCTCTATAAAGGCTCACATAGAATATTAAAAAACTTTGAAAACGGGCCACTACGAATCACGCCCAAGTCCTTCTTTTTTACCCTATCCCCCATTACAGAAGATGATCTATTTTACCAAATCACTACAACTAAATGTCACCACCATTTACACAGACGGATCCCAATCATCAGAAGGAGTTGGGGCTGGAGTCATCCCACCACCTCCTCTACAAACCATACAACTTAAACTCCACCAGGAGTGCTCAGCGTTCCAAGCTGAACTGCTTGCCATTCTCTACGCAACAAAAATAACCATGAATTTCCCGAAAGAACACTTCATCATTGCCTCAGACTGCCAATCAGCTCTATCAGCCATATGTAGGTCTTGGCCCCCAAGAACACAACTAATTGCGGAAATAATCTACAACCTGCATTTTTCACCAAATGTGCAACTCTGCTGGATCAAAGGCCACAGCGGTATTCCAGGAAATGAACTGGCGGATCAGGCGGCAAAGGCTGCAGCACATTCTAATCTGCCACTATCCTTTACCACCCTCCCAAAGAGCGTCGCGCGAGGTAAAAAAGAACAGATAGCCCTCAAAATGTGGACAGACCTCTACATCCAAGATTACTCCACCAGAAATCTACGAAGATTTGCTCCTACCCCAAAACTACTCCTCCAAATGCTTCGAAACATCAAGCATGGATCTACCTCCACAACAATCCTGACCGGACATGGCTACATTCAGGCAGACCTTGCAACAGTATCAAAAGAAGACCCAACTTGCCCCCACTGCCAAGATGAAGACCAAACCGTAGACCACCTCCTCTTCACTTGCCCAACCTTCCAATACCAAAGATTCCAGACAGCCACTCTCCTAGGTATCACCAACATATGTCCAGCATCCCTAGAAAATCTACCAAGAAAGAAATCTGCCTGGCAACACCTCATTAATTGGACTTCCACTGGCATTGTACATAAATCCAAGAAGACTTAGGTCAGAAGGACATCCCGGGTAGTTGGCGACTTCTGTACGCTCCAGGAACCTGGGTTACTTAAATAAATAATAATTCTCTAGCGGTAAATAGTTTTGGGCTGACTGGTTGATAATTGTCGACTCGCCGCTGTGACGTCATCAATAAATTGTTTTACATCTTAGGATATTTCAAGGCTTGATTTCTACGCTACAACTGGTGAAGAAGCTGGATCGATACCCATTCAGAAAAAAAAAAACGGAAAATTGACTCGGTTGAGCAAGAAGAAAAAACCATGAACATCAAGAAAGAAGCAACTACTCAGGTAGGTTCATTTTTTGTCCAACATCTACCTAGAAACCCCTCAATGTTCTCTGGTGAGGGTGTTGAAGATCCCCGTAGCTGGTTAAAAGGGTATGAACGTGTGGCGAAGCACAACCAATGGGATGAAACCCTTTGTCTCGCTAACGTTTATTTCTATCTAACTGGCACTGCTCTCAAATGGTATGAAAACAACGAGGAAAGCGTCCAGACATGGACGGAGTTCATGTCACAATTAGAAAATGTATTTGGAAAAAATGAAAGCTCAAGACTGCGAGCTGAGAAAATACTCAAAACTCGCGCACAATTAAAAGGAGAAAGCACCGAATATTACATCCAAGACGTCCTGCGCCTTTGCAAAGAGGTAGATCCACAAATGAATGAGGAAGATAAAATATCCCATCTGATGAAAGGGATAGCTGAGGAGCTCTACCAGGCACTTCTCCCAAGGGATGTGCATAACACTGAGCAATTCGTCACCGAATGTCGCCGCATTGAAAGTCTACACTGTAAGCGAGTGACCCCAACCAAATACGAGCGACTACCAAATGTGGCATCTCTCAGTGATCATGATGACAGGGCAGATCTGTCATCTATGATCAGGCAAATTGTTCGTGAGGAGGTACAGCGGGCATTAGGCTCTGCTCGAGAGGAACCAAAAATTTCTACCATCGAAGATATGGTAAAGGAGGAGATTGGAAGAACCCTGGCGCCAATCTCAAAGCCTAGGAGAAGTTCCCCACAGAGGGAAAGACCCCGAGAGTCTTATAATGATAGATATGTGGCCCAAACGATAAGACCGCAGCAGCCAAAACAAGTAAACGGAAGACTCGATACCAACGAATGGCGAACCACGGAAGGTAAGCCAATCTGTTTCCACTGCGGACGCCCTGGCCACGTCGTGCGCTACTGCCGTGACAGGAGGAGAGAATATGAAGGAGAACAAACTTGGAATTACAAACAGAGAGATAGGCTAGAGCCTAGAACATTCTATAATTCTCGGAGCAGCCAAGAGCCCAACGACGACCTGCTAAGAGAAAATAGACGCCGCTACCGAAGCCCCTCTCCTTACACTGGCCGAAAAGGACAATATTCGTCTCCTGATAGAAGACCCAGCCAGTCGCCTCGCCGTTCCCGTCAGGAAAACTAGAAGATTCGTCCTATTTTGGAGGTAAGGCCGCAAAATTTATAAATCCTCCCTTATCGACCACATTAGAATTAAAAGAAAATTACATAGACATTAAAATAGAAGGAAAAATGACGCGTGCCCTCGTCGACTCAGGAGCCTCATATTCTGTCATTTCTGAGAGGTTCAGACTCAAACTAAGAAAAATAATGTTTGCCGAAACTGACGTCACATTACGAGTAGCCAACGGTAAAATTGTAAGACCAAAAAGACGATGCACACTGAAACTGGACTTGAATGGACTACAGGAAAGCTTTGAATTTGTCGTTATGGAAGACTGTAGTCACGAAGTTATTCTTGGTTGGAACTTTTTGAAGTTATCTAGGGCGATAATTGATTCAGCTGACGACACACTCTCCTTAGAAAAATGTCTTTTTGAGGATACCCCTAAGAACAGCTCACCTCTCTACTCGGAATTGGAATATAGTATCGAACCCGCCTCTATTCAGTTAATAGAAGTAGCTAGTCGTGACATTCCTAATGACGCAATTGTGGTGGCAGAATGTCGGAAAGAGCTATTGCTGGAAAGAGAACTAACGGCTCCCTCCTCTGTCATTTCACTTACCAATAACCGAGGTAAACTTTGGGTGGTGAATTGGAGTCCATATCCGAAACTAATCCCACAGGGGATGCATGTAGCCGATAGTGCTGTCATCGAAGATAGTCAATTATGTACTCTATCTGATTGTAACCAAGTTGAAACAGAGGCGGAACATTCTGAAGAACCAAAAATCTCGGAATTTTTTATAGATGATTCACTTGAATCTCAAAAAGAAAAATTAAGAAATTTGTTAAAAAACTATACGGATATTTTCGAATTTAGTAAAAGAAAACAATTCAAGGACGTCAATGTTAAACACCGAATTAACACTGGAGACCACCTACCGACCAAACAAAGACCTTACCGAGTTGCACCAAGAGAACGCCAAATTATTCAGGATGAGGTAAACAAGATTGAAAAACTTGACATCATTCAGCCCTCTGAAAGTCCGTGGGCCTCACCTGTAGTATTGATAAGAAAAAAGGATGGAAGCTGGAGATTCTGCGTCGATTACCGCCGCCTTAACAAAATAACAAAAAAGGATGTCTACCCTTTCCCAAGGATCGACGACACTTTAGACTGCTTACGGGGAGCTAGATTTTATTCTTCCATGGACCTCCAATCAGGGTACTGGCAAATCGACGTAGAAGAATCGGACCGTGAGAAGACAGCATTTATAACTCCAGATGGATTGTACGAGTTCAAAGTAATGCCATTTGGGTTATGTAATGCTCCAGCTACCTTCGAACGAATGATAGATAATCTTCTGAAGGGTCTTAAGTGGACCATTTGCTTGTGTTACCTCGACGACATCATCGTTTTTTCAGATGGCTTTGAAGAACATCTAAGACGCCTTCAACTTGTATTAAATTGCCTTAAGAA
This sequence comes from Cordylochernes scorpioides, assembly GCA_030710605.1. Lineage (NCBI taxonomy): Eukaryota > Metazoa > Arthropoda > Arachnida > Pseudoscorpiones > Chernetidae > Cordylochernes > Cordylochernes scorpioides. The sequence continues at coordinate 43,266,664 of CP092876.1, read as the reverse complement.
AGCCGGATTATGTCTTAATTCCAAGAAATGCAAGTTTGGTGCAAAAACTATCAAGGTTCTTGGACATGAGGTGAGTGAAAATGTAATTCGTCCCGACCAAGAAAAGATTCGAGCAGTCCGCGACTTCGCTACGCCAAGGTCATTGAAGGAAGTTAGAAGTTTTCTTGGTCTTTCAGCCTACTACCGCCGCTTCATACCCAATTATGCCCACGTAGCCCAACCCTTGAATGACCTTTTGAAGAAAGACTCAGCATTTAATTGGAACCAGGAAGAGCAAAATGCATTTGAAGCTCTCAAGTCAGCGTTAATTTCCGAACCCGCTCTTGGACATTTTGATTACTCATCCCCAACCGAAATACACACTGACGCAAGCAACTACGGAATAGGAGCAGTATTAGTGCAGATACAAAAGGGAAAGGAAAGAGCCATTGCTTATGCATCCAGAACCTTAAATAAGGCAGAAAAAAATTATTCAACCACAGAAAGGGAATGCCTTGCCATCATTTGGGCTATCAATAAATTCCGACCATATGTCTTTGGACAGCCGTTCACTATTGTTACAGACCACCACTCTTTGTGCTGGCTGACCAACCTCAAAGACCCATGTGGGAGATTAGCAAGATGGGCACTTCGGCTGCAAGAGTTTGACGTCACTGTCGTGTATAAGAGCGGAAGGAAACATCAGGACGCAGACTGCTTATCAAGAAGTCCATTAGAATACAGTGAAGATATGGAGGAAGATATTCTAAGCATAGTGACTTTGCAGAACTTTAGCGAAGAGTAGATGAATGATCAAGCTATTAGAAAAATCGCTGACAAATTACAAAGTTCTCCTAATAATTCCTTTGTAAAAATCGATAACACGCTCTACAGAAAAAATTATGATCCAATGGGGAAACCATGGCTTTTGGTGGTTCCACGCCATTTAAGGCAGGAATTACTGAAAAATTTCCATGATTCACCCACGGCCGGTCACCTCGGATTTACTAAAACCTATGACCGAATAAGAAAAAAGTATTACTGGTCTGGAATGTATAGAACGGTTAGAAGGTATGTGGCACACTGTTCAGATTGTCAGAGGCGTAAACATCAGCCCCAACTCCCCTCAGGGCACTTACAGCCAATACCTGTTCCTGAAGTTGCCTTTGAAAAGGTAGGAATGGATCTCCTGGGAATATTTCCAACATCAGAAGGTGGCAACCGTTGGATTATTGTATGTACGGACTACCTAACGAAATATGCGATAACTAAAGCTCTACCCACAAGTGAATCCATGGAAGTCGCCAAATTCTTCATTGAAGATGTCGTCTTAAAGCACGGCGCGCCGAGGGAATTAATCACGGATAGAGGAAGGAACTTCACATCTTCAATGATAAGTGACCTGAACAACCAGTGCAGAATAACCCATCGGAAGACGACCGCCTATCACCCCCAGACAAACGGACTCACGGAGAGGTTGAATAAGACCATAGCAGACATGCTGTCCATGTATGTAGATGTCAACCATAAAGATTGGGACAGGATTCTTCCATTCGTTACATTTGCATACAACACAGCAAAACAAGAGTCTACTGGGTTCACCCCATTTTTCTTGTACACGGGCGTGAAGCCGAGACTCCACTTGACGTGTTATTCCCCAAGTTATTGCCAGAAGACGAGGATTTCATCCAAACTCTAGGGGCAAGAGCCGAAGAAGCACGAAAACTGGCACGTATCCACTCCATGATATCTCAATGTAGCAATAATAGCAATAGAAATATAATTTATCAGCCTGGAGATCTTGTATGGATTTTTATTCCTGTGCGTAAAGTGGGATATTCGGAAAAACTAATGAGACGTTACTTCGGCCCATACAAAGTAACCCGAAAAATATCTGATGTGACCTATGAAGTTGAAACATTCAGAAACCAGCAAGGTCGTCGTAAAACAAAAGATTTAGTTCACATTGGTAGGATGAAACCTTATTTAAACCCAGAGGACCAGTAGGACCAGCTAGAAGAGGACCCAGAAGATGACTCGACAAACTTCCAGGAAGAAGACATCCCCACTGAACGAACACAACAACCACAGACCCGCGAAGAGATCTCAGGCCCTATCACCCGTTCTCGAGCCTTGAGACTGAGGATGTAAGTCTCCTTCTGAGCATCGGTTCGATGCTCTTTATAGGAGGAGGCTATGTGGCAAGAAATATTTTATTATTTAATTTAATATTATTCAATGAAAATATATTCAACAGATTATAAAAATATATATTAATCTGTTTTGTGAAATCATCTTAAAATATTTCTTTGCTTACTTGCTTAAGATTCTCTAGCGGTAAATAGTTTTGGGCTGACTGGTTGATAATTGTCGACTCGTCGCTGTGACGTCATCAATAAATACTTTTACATCTTAGGATATTTCAAGGCTTGATTTCTACGCTACAATATATACAACAACAAATTAAACAATTTTATTGATTCTTTCAATCAAATTTTACAAAGGAGAAAATATAAAAGAGTAAATGGGCATATAAAGTGTAGGGGAATATATATACAAATATCTTCAGCAAGGAAGGCTTCCCCACCTTGAGAGAGTCCTCCTCCAGACAAGGAGGGGGTCTTCTTGTACACTTCTCAGTTCCGCGCCGAGGAAGTGCCTATAGATGCGCGTTTTGGCAGACGCCAGGATGGCCAGGGCGTCATCGTCTAGGCCATGCCCGAAGACCCAGCCCTGCAAGTCAGGGGGCCGCCCGATGATGGTAAATGCCTCCCGGATGAGAGGCCTGATGTAGCGGCAGGATCAGTACCTGTGAACCAGCGACAGGTCGCCGGACCCACAGGCGATGCAAGACTGTTGTGCCGATGCTGGATGGGGCAGGGCGTGCAAAGCTAGCCTCACTGCCACGTCCGCGTTGTGCCCGGAGAAGGCGCAGCGCCGGAGCGACGACCAGCCGATGTTGATGGGTAGGTTTATATTTTCCTCCCACCTTCTAGCGAACTGGATGATGGGCAGGGCAGTCAGGCGTGGACGCTCTAAGATGCGACGGGCAGTTCGGGTGATGACTCGAAAGAACGGCGTAGTCGTCCCCCGCAGCACTACGGCCTGGCCGATGGTGTTTACTCGGTAGGTCCCGCGTAGATTTTCGTCGATAAGACGACGGCAGAAGCTGGTCAGCGACGCGGCGTCAGCCAGGGAGCAGCGCGTAGGCCGAGTGAGGGGAGGGGCAGGGCCAGCGAAGTCCCCAATGCAGGCATTGACCCACCGGGTAGGAGCGAGAAGGTCGGGTGGCCGGAGAAGGCGGCAGCCACCTATGATGGGGAGGTTCAAGAGTTGATGTGGTGTAAGCACAGAGTGGTCTAGCGTGAAGATGTCAGCGACCGCCTCCCAGATCTTAAGAAGCTTGAGACGCCGTGGCGAGAGCCAGGACCCGGATGGAGGTGAATATAGCCACGCATCGCTCTCGACCAGCCAAGAGTAGGCATTACGGCTTCCACGCAGTGCGGCCTGCACGCCCTTGAAGCACGACAGCCGCAGCTGGGTCTCGATGTCGATGAGACCGAATCCTCCCAGAGAGACAGGTCTCGCCAGGACGCTACCAGGAAACCAGGCGGTGCGCTCCGGCCCCCAGATGAACCGCGCAAGACGTGCCTGGATCTTGTGGATAGTATGGTCGGTAGGCAGGTAGCCGTGGATGTGATGGACCACCGAGGAGCGAACCAAGGAGTTGGCCGCTCTGGCCCGGACGACGAGAGAGAGGCCGCGGGTGTAGGGGGACCACCTCGTTATAGCAGCTTCGAGCAGGACCAGGATATGTCTTTCTTGGGCTGATTTTGATTTCCTGGCGTCACATTGCAGCCCAACACCTTCAGTTCGACCGACGACCAGGAGATGCCGAGTGGAGCGTCGTTGCGGGCAAGCCAGGCGCCGCACCATAGACCTTTGCTCTTGGTGAAATTTGCCTTTATGCCGGAGGCGCGCCGGAAGTTCTCGAAGATGGAGGTCACCACGCAGAACTGTTCCTCACTGCAGATGAGCAGGACGATGTCGTCGGCGTAGGCGAGGACATTACCGGGGCCGAGCGCTTGCTCAAGGCGACGTAGGAGAGGGCTTGTGGCGAGGCTGAACATTGCGGCGCTGATGGCGCAGCCCTGTCTCACACCGTTCAGAAGCTGGAAGGGTTTGGTGTGGAGGCCTCCGGCTCGGACTGTCGCGTCCGCTCCGGAATAGAGGATGAGAAACCACCCGATGAAGATCTGTGGCGGCCGCAGCGAGACCATCAGGGACACCAAGAAGCCGCGGTCTAGGGTGTCGAAGGCAGACTCGAGGTCGGTGGAAATGACGGCCAGCGGCGAGCCGGTCCTCACAGCCGCGTCGACCTCGTCGCGCACACGCGCGATGTTCCAAGAAGGGGACCTACCGGGAACGGCGTAGGTCTGGCACTGAGGTACCAGAACCGGAAGATGGGGCCGCAGACGCCGGAGGAGGACATTGCCCAGGATCCGGTAGTCCGTCGTGGGGAGCGAAATAGGCCTGTAGCCGCAAAGTCCAGGGCCGCCGTGAGACTTGGGGACCAGGCAGATTGTGCTGCGCCGTGTCGATGTAGGCAAAACCCCGCCGAGTTGGGAGGCCTCGTAGACGCGCTTGAGAGCGTTGACGAAGAAGTCCTCGTAGGCCAGGTAGAACTCGCAGGGCAAGTCGTCCCATCCGGGGGCCCTTCCGAGCGGCAGGCGGCGGATGGCGGTGGCGATCTCTGTCGCGGAGATCTCGGAGCGGAGCAGGGGATCGTCATCTTCGAGGATGAGGGGGGTCGTTGTCCCCTGGATAAATTCTGTAGCGGCGTTGGAGTCGCACGACTGGCTGACGAAGCGGCGTTGTAGGATAGAGTAGACCTTGCGTCGACACTCCGTGCCCTCGATGATGTTTCCTTCTTCATCGCGGAAGTTCGTCTTTGCAGGCCGGCACACACGAAGGGTGCGCCCAAGGTTGGACAGTGATGGATAGTCCGCTTCCGTCGACGCAGCTTCGAGCCTGGCCTGCAGGAACCGCCTGGCCCGGACGATGTGGTCGTCGTCAGCGACGCGAGGGACGTTGAGGGATCTCACCTCTGCCAGCAGCTCAGTCTTGAATGAAGACCAGCTTCTCCACAGATCTTCGCCGGTTATATCCGCGATTGCTGTTGAGGTTCTTTCGATGATCGTTGCCAGATGTTCGACAACGAGCCCCGAGCGTAGCATTGCAGCCACGCAGGGTTGTCGAGGTGAAGGAGGCAATCAGAGCTGAAGAAGGACAGCTCGATGGTCCGATAGCCTGTAGTGGATGGTACTGTACTGGACGACACGACCCACGAAGCTCGAAGGGAGAAGGATCCTGTCCAGACAAGAGGCGTCAACACGGCTCCCGTAGCTGGCCACTCTGGTTGGAATGTGAGTGGCGTCGAAGAGGATGGCCACATCGACGAGGGCTGTCTGATCCAGTAGCTCGGAGAGGGCCTCCACCGAGCCGGATGCTGTGTCGTTCGTGCTTTCCTCGTTGATGTTGAGGTCGCCCAACACCCACGAGTTCTCCTGGACCGCGGTGGCTGCGATGATCTGCAGCTGCTGGTGCCGCTCGCGAGGAATATGAGATTCCCTGAGAGACATAGAAAAAGAATGGAAAAAAGAGGGAGAAAGAAATGAGAATAATAAATGCTATTTATGGATGGAGGAACTTTATCATTTATTTTAACAATATTTCAGTTGGCTGAACGCTAACTTTTATCAAGGTATTATAATATTTTAATGTATGTCAACAACAAACTCAGCGCCACATAACGTCAATAGAATTAAGTTTGAAAAATATTTTTGCTTATATTCAATGGGGAGATAAAAAATCGATATAAACATTTATATCAATTTTTTTTTCTCCCCATTGAATATAAGTAAAAATATATTTTTAACTTAATTCTATTGGCGTTATGTGGCGCTGAGTTTGTTGTTGACACACATTAAAATTATGAAAAAGGCATCTCCTTATCGTGCAACTGAAAGTTGCTGATGGCTTGCACCATCTATCGGAATAAATATCAACTATTCTCGATGATTTTTAATTATTCCAGAATTGGCCAAATACCCATTCTTGATTAATCAAGAAAAGCTAACCACGGACGCGTTTCGGGCTGTTGGCCCTCATCAGCGTGGTGCAAGCTGTACCTCAACGACCAAAAAACTGGTCATTCAGGCACCCTGAAAAATCATGAAACGGGTAGTTAAGGCCAGAATTGCGTGAGACCGCGCACAATGTGAAAAAAAGTACAAATGTGATATTGTACTGGGATATAAGGTGCATCAATTGGTCAGCTTGCACCACGCTGATGAGGGCCAACAGCCTGAAACGCGTCCGTGGTTAGCTTTTCTTGATTAATCAATAATAGGTATTTGGCCAATTCTGGAATAATTAAAAATCAACGAGAATAGTTGATATTTATTCCGATAGATGGCGCAAGCCATCAGCAACTTTCAGTTGCACGATAAGGAGATGCCTTTTCATAATATATGCACCTTATCCCAGTACAATATCACATTTGAACTATTTTTTCACACAATAATATGTTATAATACCTTGATAAAGGTTGGCGTTCAGCCAACTGAAATATTGGTAAAATAAATTATATTTTGATCCAATACATAAATGCCTTTTTGTTTAAAGATTTATTTATGGATTACTCTATTTTCAAAAAAAAAAAAAATACATATATATATATATATAATAAAAGGATTCAAAAGCGCGAATGTTTCTTTTATACATAAAACGAACTTCTACTGTCCTTACTGCGATGAAAAAATATATTGGGAGGACTTGGCTCATCAGTGGTGAACCCTCCCAGCAGTTTCGCCAATTTAATCCACCAGACCGCTTATCAGAGCTCTAATACTGTAATGGATCATTCTGCTTTTATATGCTACAATGAAGGATGGAATCTTAGATGTGTTTTCAAGTAAACTATGGACATAAGCTTATAGGACAGTAGAATTACATTCAAATATTTGCTTCGAGCAATGCTCTTCAGCAAACTATAAAGACAAGGCCATTAGGAATAAATTAACACAAAGCAATAACGCGCCATCTGCTTTGTGTTAATTTATTCCTAATGGCCTTGTATTATAGTTTGCTGAAGAGCATTGCTCGAAACAAATATTTGAATGTAATTCGACCATTTTAAAATACGAATTTCGACAGTTGAATGTTATTTTACATGCAACTTTACCGCTAAACGGTATTACGGCGGCGACGATCGGCATCGGCGGGCGCCGATAGGATCGCGCCTGCGCACTTTTGGTTTGTGGTTAGTTTAAGCTTCACTTTGCAGTGCCGTTGCGCAATTTCGCGGATGTTTTTGTTTTTACGCGGAAATTTCGGCATCATGCGCTAACTAATAATAATTTTTATTTTTTTATTTTTAACATTGAAATATTTAGCTATTTTTTAATTTATAAATAATTTCTTTTTAAATAAATAAATCTTTATAAAATGATCCAACAATGATTATGATAACATTTTAATTCTATAATCTGTGTTAATTTGAATAAATGAGTGGGGCAAGAATGTCAGGTTCTGCCAAAAAAAAAATTGGAAACGTAGTCAATATCACCAGCTCACTTATGTGGAAAAAATGAAAATTATAGAATTGATGAGGCACAATTTGGATTGCAGATTATAAACACAAGGTAATAAGACCAAATCCGAATAAATAAATAGTGTGTGACGTTTCGGTAACAGCGTTGTTACCGAAACGTCACACACTATTTATTTATTTGGATTTGGTCTTATTACCTTGTGTTGAAAATTATAGAAGAAATAGAACAAGGAAAATCACATAGTCAAGTTTCCAGAGAGAGAAATATTCCACGGTCCACCATTAGCACAATTTTTAGAAATAAATTTGCCATAAAATCTCCCTTTTTAAAATCTAATTTTAGCTCTACCTTGAAGCGTGATCGTGACGGGGAATTCCCAGAGATTGAAGTAGCCATGTTTAGGTGGACAAGGCAGGCAAATGCCATGAAACTTGCCATAAATGGCAATATCTTGAAAGAAAAGGCTATACTCTCGGCCTTGAAAATGGGTCAAGAAAATTTTGAAGCTAGCAATGGCTGGCTAGAAAAGTTTAAGGCCAGAAGGAATATTGCTTTTAAACGACTTCATGGAGAAGCTGGAAGTGTGGATGCCAATAGTGTAGCCACTTGGAAAGGTGAGATTATTCCTTCACTTCTAGCTAAATACAGCCCACATGACATTTTCAATGGTGACGAAACAGGGTTATTTTATAAACTTTTGCCTAATCGAACAATGACTATCAGAGGTGAGAAATGTGAAGGGGGTAAGAAATCTAAAGAGAGAATTACAGTGTTGGTATGCTGTAATAAGGATGGAAGTGGAAAACTGCCTTTACTTTATATTGGGAAATGTTGAAGATATTAATCTGTGATTTTAAATGTTTCTTTTTGACCAGTACTTTTGTTTTGTTTTTGCCTTTTCCTAAAATGTTTCTTTCTTCTTCTTAATTATTATTTGTTCTATATGTAAAGCTTTGTTTTTTGATACTTGAATAAACAAATTCAAGTTTATTATATTTTTTGTGTGCTTTTAAAGTTAAAACACAACAGGTTATGGACCCAACCACGCATTCACTGCGAAATATAAAAAAAAACGAAGCAACGGTAAGCCTAAAAAGAATTCTATTTTGTTTATCACGTTAAAATTTATATTAGTAATGGCTGGAATGGATAATATTAAAATGGGTATGAATATTCCAAAATTGGAAGGATTAATAAACTGGCCAGAATATAAGAAAAATATAAAATTGCTTTTAACAATAAACAAAGTAATAGGCGTTGTTGATGGAACATATAGAAAGTCAATAAAACAAGAAACAAATGAAGAAAAAGAGGCATATGTAAAATGGGAAAGTGAAGATGCAATATCCCAATTGTTATTTACAACAAGTGTGATGCCTGATGTAAGTCAACTAATCATTCCCTGCTCAAGTGCTAAAGATATGTGGGACAAATTGTTAAGTGTCTATGAGAAAAGCTCTGGTCAAAGATTAGACATGCTCTATAATCAATTCTTTAATTTTAAGAAGGATCCTACAGATGATATTTCAAAGCACATTTCAAAACTAGAAAGTTTATGGAATGATATGCAAAATGAACTTACTAAACAAGAAAATTTGAAATTGCCTGAATCCATGCTGATGTGCAGAATCATAAACACCTTGCCTGATGAATATTTTGATTTTAAAAGTGTTTGGGAATCAGTGTCTAAAGAAGAACGTTCTGTAGACAATCTCACACAAAGGCTTCGGTTACTCGAAATAAGAATTCAACAGCCTGATGAATGCAGCGCATCAAGTTCGACAGCACTAATGGCAAATGCATATGAAAATAAGCAAAATATGAAAGGAAAAGTTACCAAAATAATGAAATTTTTCAGAAAACAAGAGAAACAAGAGAATGTTACTTTTGTCATAGAAAAGGACACTTGGCCAAAGATTGTAGGTATGCAAAACAGAAGAAACTAAAGGAAAAAGAAAAGGATGAAACTAAATTAAAACTTAATTCAAAATTTTTTAAGTGAAAGTTTAATCAGTGAAAGATTCAATGAACAATATAAAGACATTTGGATTGGTGACTCAGGAGCTACTAACCACATTACAAGAAATGCAAGTTTTTATACTTCTTATAAGGATTTTCCTACCCAACAGACTGTTAAAGTTGGAAGTAATGAAAAATTGATAGCTTATGGAAGTGGAACTATAACAATTGAAACTTGTGTAAAAGGTAAATGGCAAACTCACTACCTAACTGATGTATGGTATGTTCCCAATTTCAGTCGTAATGTGATGTCATTACAGTCCACATTGGATAAAGGGTTTGAAATGAAAATGGATAAAAAAGGTTGTAAACTTTTTAAGACAACAACAGGAGAAGTTATTGTAGAAGGAAAAAGACTACCAGGAGGCTTTTATGGTATGTTAATAACAAGTATCAAACCTGAAAATGCTGCAGAAGTCAATTTAGCCAAAACCCAAAATGTCAATATGCTACAACTATGGCATGAAAGATTTGGACATCAAAATAAAAGGCATGTTCAAAAATGGCTTAAAGAACAAGGAATAGAGGCAGTCATGGACAATGAACCTTGCGAGGCATGCATTTATGGCAAACAACATAGACTGAGTTTTGGATCAAGAGAACAATATGCTTCTACTCAACCTGGAAACTTAATTCATGTCCATGTATGTGGCCCTATGCAGGAGGTTTCGAAAGGAAGGATGAGATACTTTGTGTGTTTCAAAGATGATTTTACAAAATACCGATCAGTGTATTTCCTAAAAGAAAAGTCACAAGTCATTGAAAAGCTAGAACAATTTCTCTTGGAAACAAAGACTACTGGACATATAGTGAAAGAAATTCTCACAGATGGAGGAAAGGAGTTTGTAAATAAAGAAACCTCAAAAAATACAAACAAGTATGGTATTAATCATAGGATCACAATGCCATATACTCCACAACAGAATGGTTCAGCGGAAAGGGAAAACAGGACTTTAATAGAAGCAGCTCGTTCAATGATATATGCCAAAAATATGAGCCTAAAGCTTTGGGCAGAGGCAGTTAATACTGCTAAATATGTTTTGAATAGAACAGGACCAACACAAATTGAGGGAAAGGCACCTTATGAACTATGGTTTGATAAAAAACCAGCAGTTGATCATCTTCGAATATTTGGAACTGAATGTTTTGTTCATGTGCCTGATGAAAAGAGAAGAAAGTTAGATGCCAAAAGCGAAAAAGGTATTTTAGTTGGTTATTGCAGTAATAAGGATGGGTATCGAATCTGGATGCCGAACTCAAACAAAGTTGTCACAAGTAGGGATGTAATATTCAAGGAAACTATACCAACATTTAGCCTTGATATTGAAAAGAGAAATAAGGAACTTTCAAGTAATCAGATTGATGAACAAAATGATACTCAAGGTATTGAGAATATTGAAAGCAATGTTCAAACATCAGACGTATACAATCTAATAGATCGATCAAATATATCAAAACCTCAAAGGTATATTGATGCTGAAATAAATATTGCAGAAGGTCTTGAACCCAAGACATACAAAGAAGCAATGGATTCTCCAAATGCACAATTTTGGAAAGAAGCAATGAATGAAGAAATGAATTCTTTAACGGAAAATGATGTATACGAATGCACAACATTACCACCTGGCCAAAAACCAATTGATTGTAAATGGGTATTAAAGACCAAATTGAATTCTAAAGGAGAGATTACAAGATATAAGGCAAGACTGGTGGCAAAAGGGTTTGCACAAAAGAAGGGTATAGATTATGAAGAAACATTTAGTCCTGTGGCAAGACATGACACCATAAGAACTCTTTTAGCAATTGCTGCTAATGAAGACTTAAAATTGGTACAGTTTGACATAAAGACAGCCTTTCTCTATGGAGACTTACAAGATCAAATTTATATCAAACAACCTGAAGGATTCAACAATGGAACAGATCTTGTATGGAAATTGAAGAAAAGTCTCTATGGACTTAAACAGTCACCAAGATGCTGGAATCAGAAAATAGTCAACTTCATGAAAGAAAGATGTCTGAAGGAAAGTACAGCCTACCCCTGTTTATTTTTCAGAAAAACAAATGATCATCTACTCATTATTGCCATATTGTCAAATTATATTGACAAATATTTGCAATCTTATCATATCTTATCTCAGGTTTTAGTGGAAAGAATTTATGTTTTCGTTTGTTTGTGAACAAATCTCTCCCGCCTCATTGGACGAATGTGGCCATGTTTGTATATAAAGGGGGCTTTGTTATGAGTCGAGGCCAGTGTGGTGGATTCGTGTGGAGACACTTAAAGTGTTCTCTGCGTGCTATATCCCTGTCTGGCAATCTCGGCGCATACCTGTGTAACCCCGGTCCGATCCCTACCTAAGCAGCAATAAACTAAGTACTGTTTTTATTTTATTTAACAAATTGTGATTTATTATTTACTTTTTTTGTTGGTGTTGTACTTTTGAGTCCACGTTTTTTTCTGTGTTTAAGTTACTCTTACTGTAGGCCCTAGTATATTGTATTTGTGTGTTAACCCGTAAATAGTAACTTTTGTCATTGGCGAGCCCTGCCAGGATTACTGGTGTTTGCACGTGTAAATTCCTGTAATTTTTACGTGCGTTTTTTTTCTTTGATTGAGTGGTTTATTATTTTTTGTGTACTCCATCATGTTCGCGAATTCTTTGCTAAACTTATCAGTGTTTAATGGGGTTGATCTAGAATCTTTCATTCGGGAAGTCGAGCTTAAAGCTCGAGTAGGCAAATGGGATCCTGAGGTCAAAGCATTGCTCATGTTCGAGGCTTTATCCCCTGAAGTTAGGTTGAGCTTAGAGGAGATGGGTATCCGTAACGATAGCAGTTTCAAAAGTATTGCTAGTAAACTGAACATATTGTACCCTAAGAAAGCGCGTGGTATTAGGGAATGCCTTAAATTATTAGAAGGTGTTAAGCAGAGAGTTGGGGAAAGTCCTATGGTTTTTAAAGAAAGATTCCTGGCCATTAGAGATAAAGTAGAGTACAGTTTTGACGATAGCTTAGTGTTCGAAATTTTCCTCGAAAATGTGCTCGATAAGTATAGAGAGGCTATTGTTCGCAGTGAGGCTAAATCAATAGACTAAGCAGTCAGTGTCGTGGCCACGGAGGATAGTGTAGAACACCGTTGCAGCTTTATGAAAGGGGTATGTTCAGTAGAAGGGGTTGAAGAAATAAATAGCATTAAGAGTGAGATGAAGATGCTTAGTGCCAGTGTAAACAGGATGAAGCACGAAAATGAGCAGTGTATTACAGATCTTAGAGGTGAGATAGAAAAACTGACTAAATTGTTGGGCGAAATCAGGCTGAGTCCACCTGAGTGTAGCTTACGACATATAACTAGTGATTGCTCAAGACAGTCTTCTATGTTTTCCAACCGCAATACTCTTGACAATGCTGAGATAGTGAACATGGATTCTCCGCCAGGTGGCCAAAGGGAAAGGTTGCGTGAAACGACAGCTCCTGCTAGGTAATTTATTTTTAAAGCTTTTTCGCCGTACTTTATAAAAAAGAGCTATTTTTTATTGAGGTGATATTGGTAAATTTATATCCTCATAATATGAGGCCAATTGTAATTCTTATCATAATTTATTTAAATTTACAGCGAAACAAGCTTCGCTCAACTTTTAGCTATGCAAATTTTGATTCGTGTGAAAATTGTGCAAACTATAGTTTGGCAGTGGATCTGGGTTATGTTGAGAATCTGAAATTCAAGATTCAGATTCAGTACAGAAGGCCAAATCTTAGATGTATAATTTTGATGTTATTACTGATATCTGGCATAGAGCAAAACCCGGGACCTAGGCCCACTAGGCAAACTACGCTCGAGTCATGTATGGAAGGTGATATTCGACAATTGATTGGTGCAATCTCAAATAAAATGGATAACTGGGGGGATAAATTAGAGACAAGATTACTTTCTATAGAGCAAGGACTTGATAAATTAAATCGACGTATACAACAACTGGAGAATACTATGGAAAACACGGTAAAATCTGTCTCGAAAAATTCTGAAAGGATCCAAGAAATTGAGAAAAGAATAGATTTCACGGAGATGAAAATGAGAGAAAGTAATTTAATTTTTTACGGAGTCGAAAAGAAAGAAAATGAAACAAGCGATGAATCTCTCGCAAAAATAAAACAGATAATTACGGATAATATGCAAATCTCCGAGAATATTAACATCCTTAAATGTCATCGATTATCTAAAAGGCCGAGCGCACCCCTACTGGTTGAAATACCCAAATATGAAGACAGAATAAAATTATTTAGGAATGCATTCAAGCTTAAACAATTAAGGATTTACATAAATAAGGATTACACCTTAAAAGTTAGAGAACAGCGTCGATTGTTGATTAATAAGAGAAAATAACTTTTGGCTAAAGGAATCTCATCTAGACTTCGAGATAGCAAGTTGATTGTGGGAAGTACTGTTTACCAAGTTATAAATGATAAGATCATGAGTTCAGAAGGAACTGAGATATAGCAAACACTCAGAAAGGAACTGGAAGGATCACATCATATCTCTTTTTACAGGCAAGAAAATATCACCATCAATCACATATAGCTAATAGGAATGGAAAACTAAACTACTCGATTTAACAACTATTAAAACTTGGTCACAATTATGTAAATATTATGTATTGGAATTTTTCCAATTTACGTTTTCCCTTTCATTAATTATTTAAAACAATTTGAAATATTTGCTATAACGGAAACTTAGTGCCAATTTGTTCTAAAACTCGAGATCGAGAATTTCCAGGTTTACCAATCACTTGCCAGAAAAATCTCGGATCAGGGAAGAAGCTCTGAAGACATCATTGTGGGAATTTATAACAAAAATAAACACATACTGGACAATGTTGAAGCGAAAACTGATTGGATTTCGGTTACTTAAAATGAAACCAAGCATAGATTCATTGCTGACTTGTATAACATTTACGTATCTACCTCCTAACGAACTCCAACTAGAGAATATATATTTCACGATCAAGATACACAATGGACTGGAGATAATTTATATGGTGAACTAAACATTCGCACCAACCACCTTGGAGACTTTCTTGGCCTGCTGGATATCTCAACTTTACTGTCGCGAGATCTTTCCTCAAGAGATATAATAACATCTACCCATGTTAATACTCTAGTTCCCCAGCAAGCCCTTTCTTGCTTCTCTCTCCCTTGACCCATTGTAAATAGCATTATTGTAACTATTGTATATACCCTCTTCTACTTGGAGAAGTTGTATAAGACCAAAGGGTCATAACAGGTACTTTTGTTTTTGTTAATACGGCTATTCTTGTATGTACCCTACATTTCTGTGCTTGGAGAATCCGTGTAAGACTGAATTGTCTTAATAACGCTTTTTGTTGTTTGTTGTTGTTGTTGTTGTGTTGATAGTGAACATACGTTCATATGGAGGAAATCAGTTTAGAAATCTGCCAATAGTTAAGGTGAATATTAACGGCAATATGAGGCACCTGTTATACGATACAGGGAGCCAAGTCATGATTATTGATTCTGAAAAGTGTAATGTCTTGAAGGAGAATTGGGACGATGCACTTAATACTTTACGTATGGTTTCAGTGACAGGCCACGAGCAGACACTTACACGTGTTAAAACCTGTAGAGTTGGTAACGAAAACGGCATCGAGCTGGGAGAGATAAGATTCTGGTTAATGTCACTCGGAGATAAAGGCTACGACGGGATTCTGGGAATAAATGATATAAGGAGATTGAATATCCAGTTACCTCCCGTACGGGAACGGTGCAACATGATTTCCTTGAAACCAGAGGACCATGATGATGTAGACGTTAGCTGCGTTGCCAGTGCACATAGACCAATGGTTTCAAGCTCCATAGATGAGAAATCAGTGAGACGCATTGAAAACGAGGCTGTAAAGTTGCCACCTACTGAGTTTAACAGAAGCTGTGAGTGTAGCGCTGGGTCTGTTTATAGTTTTAGAAAGCCTACTTGGGCTGAGAGGTTGAGGGTGATGCGGAAAGCAAAGGAGACTGTCAGACAGTTTATGTCAGGTAATTCTGCTAAAAAGCTTATGAATCCTAGGCCACCTTCTACCAAAAGTTTCGACAGAGGAGATCTGGTAATGCTAGCTGTTCCTAAGACTGAAGGTTACTCCAACGTCTATGGGCCTTTCCGTGTGGAAGCTAGGGTCTCCGATGTTAACTTTAGAGTAAGAGGGGTCACCATGCACGATGTGAAAGTTGTACATGTCGATAGGATGAAAGCGTTTAGAAACAGACGTTAAGAAGAGCTTTTAGCTCTTGGACTTGAGAGAACTGAATGGAATTGGATCGTTCGGTTTCTCATCAAGTGAGCGTCTGTCAGTAACCTAAGTTTCTACCTAACATACCCAGCCGGTCTCTGATGAGAGCTTATTTGGTCCCCCATTAAACTCTGTATACTAAAGCATACTATATATGTGTGTGTTTGGTAATCACTCATGGTAACTCACGTAGTTTGCGCAGATTTTGTTTTGAAGTTTCTGTTGGGAGGAACAAGATGGAAGGCACCTTTATGGAACGACCCGGATGTCTTCTACTCCTCTCTTTAGTTTTTTTTGTATCTTTATAACATGGCTCCCGTGAGCTTTTTTCCTCCCGAACAGCGGGAGGTTTTCCTTACGGGACAATGGGAATGTTTGGGAGATTTGTTAGTTTTTTTTTTTTTTGGAAAGATACCTTTTGTCAAATTATATTGACAAATATTTGCAATCTTATCATATCTTATCTCGGGTTTTAGTGGAAAGAATTTATGTTTTCGTTTGTTTGTGAACAAATCTCTCCCGCCTTCTCATTGGACGAATGTGGCCATGTTTGTATATAAAGGAGGCTATGTTATGAGTCGAGGCCAGTGTGGTGGATTCGTGTGGAGACACTTAAAGTGTTCTCTGCGTGCTATATCCCTGTCTGGCAATCTCGGCGCATACCTGTGTAACCCCGGTCCGATCCCTACCTAAGCAGCAATAAAGCTAAGTACTGTTTTTTATTTTATTTAACAAATTGTGATTTATTATTTACTTTTTTTGTTGGTGTTGTACTTTTGAGTCCACGTATTTTTCTGTGTTTAAGTTACTCTTACTGTAGGCCCTAGTATATTGTATTTGTGTGTTAACCCGTAAATAGTAACTTTTGTCAATATATGTTGATGATGGAATCATTTCTGGTACAAATGAACAGGAAATCAAAGAATTTCTTGATGAACTAATGTTTTCATTTAAGATCACAAGTGAACCATTAAATTACTTTTTGGGTATTGAGATAGAGCGGCAACCGGATGGGTCAATCTTTATAAATCAAAAGGCATATATAAAAAGAATTCTTGAGAAATTCAATATGTCTCAAGCGAATAAAGTGGGAACACCAACTGATAATTCTACTGTTCCTGGGGAAGCAGAGATTCTAGAAAATGTTCCCTTTCGTGAAGCGATTGGTAGTCTGATGCATCTGAGCTGCTTAACAAGACCCGATATCACTTTTGCACTGAATAAAGTTTCTCAAAAACTTGCAGCACCAACAAAATATGACTGGGAAGCAGTTAAACGAATCTTCAAATATCTTGTAGGAACAACTGAATATGGAATTATGTACCAAAAGGGTCATAAAGTAGGAGTTTTGGAATCTTTCAGTGATGCAGATTTTGCTGGAGACCCAGAAACTAGAAGATCTACCAGTGGAGTTGTGTGTAAACTGGCTGGTGGTGCTATTTCTTGGCTTAGCCAAAAACAAAGATCAGTATCTTTGTCAACAACTGAGGCCGAACTCGTGGCAGCAAGCAATACAGCAAAGGAAGTCATTTGGTTAAATAGACTTTTCAGTGAAATTTCTCCACTAAAAGAACAACCAATTATAAAAGTTGATAATGCAAGTACAATTGAATTGATCAAAAATCTTGAATTTCATAAGAGAACCAAACATATAGAAGTAAGGCACTATTTTGTGAGAGAAAAGTATCAAGAAGGTATTTTCAATGTAGAACATATTTCTGGAAAAGATCAAGTTGCTGACATTATGACCAAAGGGCTCCCTAAGCCGCGTTTCCAAATGCTGAGATATCTACTGGGTATGAGGGACATTTGAAATCTGATTAGGGGAAGTGTTGAAGATATTAATCTGTGATTTTAAATGTTTCTTTTTGACCAGTACTTTTGTTTTGTTTTTGCCTTTTCCTAAATTGTTTCTTTCTTCTTCTTAATTATTATTTGTTCTATATGTAAAGCTTTGTTTTTTGATACTTGAATAAACAAATTCAAGTTTATTATATTTTTTGTGCGCTTTTAAAGTTAAAACACAACAGGAAATATAGAAGACCACGATGCTTCCATGGCATGCATATTCCTTCAAATTATCATTTTAATAAAAAGCCTGGATGACTGGGGCAATTTTACGGATTGGCTGAAAAAATTGGACCAAATATTCAAAAGAAGAGAAATAAATTTTTACTAATTTTGGATAATTGCCCAGCCCACCAAATACCTGAAGGGTTACAGAACATTGAAATAAGATTTTTGCCCGCTCTAACTACAAGTGCATTACAACCCTGTGATATGGGTATCTGTTGTACATATTTTAATTATTTGTTACCACAGAGTGTGTGTAAGCTCACGGGTAAATAGGCGCTAAAAACAAGAAGAAAGAGTTCCTTTGTTTTCAATATAAGTTTCCTTTTTATATTTTGTTATCTTTCTTGTTAATCAATAAATATAATGTTTAATTAATAATTATTGGAATCAGTTTCATTAATAATACTAAGCAAAGTCAACAATTGGTAGCAGAGCGTGGTTTATTGATATAAAGCTCAAAAACGAAAATATTTAATCTGAAGATTAAACAAGAAGTTTATTCTGATCGGTAAACTGAAGCACTATTAAGAAGATTAAAGGTATTTATATAGATTAAGTTAAATTGTTGAAGATAATCTGTGATTTTAAATGTTTCTTTTTGACCAGTACTTTTGTTTGTTTTTGCCTTTTCCTAAAATGTTTCTTTCTTCTTCTTAATTATTATTTGTTCTATATGTAAAGCTTTGTTTTTTGATACTTGAATAAACAAATTCAAGTTTATTATATTTTTTGTGTGCTTTTAAAGTTAAAACACAACAGGTTATGGACCCAACCACGCATTCAATGCGAAATATAACAAAGCAAGGTGAGCCTAAAAAGAATTCTATTTTGTTTATCACGTTAAAATTTATATTAGTAATGGCTGGAATGGATAATATTAAAATGGGTATGAATATTCCCAAATTGGAAGGATTAATAAACTGGCCAGAATATAAGAAAAATACAAAATTGCTTTTAACAATAAACAAAGTAATAGGCGTTGTTGATGGAACATATAGAAAGCCAATAAAACAAGAAACAAATGAAGAAAAAGAGGCATATGTAAAATGGGAAAGTGAAGATGCAATATCCCAATTGTTATTTACAACAAGTGTGATGCCTGATGTAAGTCAACTAATCATTCCCTGCTCAAGTGCTAAAGATATGTGGGACAAATTGTTAAGTGTCTATGAGCAAAGCTCTGGTCAAAGATTAGACATGCTCTATAATCAATTCTTTAATTTTAAGAAGGATCCTACAGATGATATTTCAAAGCACATTTCAAAACTAGAAAGTTTATGGAATGATATGCAAAATGAACTTACTAAACAAGAAAATTTGAAATTGCCTGAATCCATGCTGATGTGCAGAATCATAAACACCTTGCCTGATGAATATTTTGATTTTAAAAGTGTTTTGGAATCAGTGTCTAAAGAAGAACGTTCTGTAGACAATCTCACACAAAGGCTTCGGTTACTCGAAATAAGAATTCAACAGCGAGATGAATGCAGCGCATCAAGTTCGACAGCACTAATGGCAAATGCATATGAAAATAAGCAAAATATGAAAGGAAAAGCTACCAAAAGTAATGAAAAATTTCAGAAAACAAGAGAAACAAGAGAATGTTACTTTTGTCATAGAAAAGGACACTTGGCCAAAGATTGTAGGTATGCAAAACAGAAGAAACTAAAGGAAAAAGAAAAGGATGAAACTAAATTAAAACTTAATTCAAAATTAAGTGAAAGTTTAATCAGTGAAAGATTCAATGAACAAGATGAAGACATTTGGATTGGTGACTCAGGAGCTACTAACCACATTACAAGAAATGCAAGTTTTTATACTTCTTATAAGGATTTTCCTACCCAACAGACTGTTGAAGTTGGAAGTAATGAAAAATTGATAGCTTATGGAAGTGGAACTATAACAATTGAAACTTGTGTAAAAGGTAAATGGCAAACTCACTACCTAACTGATGTATGGTATGTTCCCAATTTCAGTCGTAATGTGATGTCATTACAGTCCACATTGGATAAAGGGTTTGAAATTAAAATGGATAAAAAAAGTTGTAAACTTTTTAAGACAACAACTGGAGAAGTTATTGTAGAAGGGAAAAGACTACCAGGAGGCTTGTATGGTATGTTAATAACAAGTATCAAACCTGAAAATGCTGCAGAAGTCAATTTAGCCAAAACCCAAAATTTCAATATGCTACGACTATGGCATGAAAGATTTGGACATCAAAATAAAAGGCATGTTCAAAAATGGCTTAAAGAACAAGGAATAGATGCAGTCATGGACAATGAACCTTGCGAGGCATGCATTTATGGCAAACAACATAGACTGAGTTTTGGATCAAGAGAACAATATGCTTCTACTCAACCTGGAAACTTAATTCATGTAGATGTATGTGGCCCTATGCAGGAGGTTTCGAAAGGAGGGATGAGATACTTTGTGTGTTTCAAAGATGATTTTACAAAATACCGATAAGTGTATTTCCTAAAAGAAAAGTCACAAGTCATTGAAAAGCTAGAACAATTTCTCTTGGAAACAAAGACTACTGGACATATAGTGAAAGAAATTCTCACAGATGGAGGAAAGGAGTTTGTAAATAAAGAAACCTCAAAAATTACAAACAAGTATGGTATTAATCATAGGATCACAATGCCATATACTCCACAACAGAATGGTTCAGCGGAAAGGGAAAACAGGACTTTAATAGAAGCAGCTCGTTCAATGATATATGCCAAAAATATGAGCCTAAAGCTTTGGGCAGAGGCAGTTAATACTGCTACATATGTTTTGAATAGAACAGGACCAACACAAATTGAGGGAAAGGCACCTTATGAACTATGGTTTGATAAAAAAACAGCAGTTGATCATCTTCGAATATTTGGAACTGAATGTTTTGTTCATGTGCCTGATGAAAAGAGAAGAAAGTTAGATGCCAAAAGCGAAAAAGGTATTTTGGTTGGTTATTGCAGTAACAAGGATGGGTATCGAATCTGGATGCCGAACTCAAACAAAGTTGTCACAAGTAGGGATTTAATATTCAAGGAAACTATACCAACATTTAGCCTTGATATTGAAAAGAGAAATAAGGAACTTTCAAGTATTCAGATTGATGAACAAAATGATACTCAAGATATTGAGAAAATTGAAAGCAATGTTCAAACATCAGACGTATACAATCTAAGAGATCGATCAAATATATCAAAACCTCAAAGGTATATTGATGCTGAAATAAATATTGCAGAAGGTCTTGAACCCAAGACATACAAAGAAGCAATGGATTCTCCAAAGCACAATTTTGGAAAGAAGCAATGAATGAAGAAATGAATTCTTTAACGGAAAATGATGTATACGAATGCACAACATTACCACCTGGCCAAAAACCAATTGATTGTAAATGGGTATTAAAGACCAAATTGAATTTTAAAGGAGAGATTACAAGATATAAGGCAAGACTGGTGGCAAAAGGGTTTGCACAAAAGAAGGGTATAGATTATGAAGAAACATTTAGTCCTGTGGCAAGACATGACACCATAAGAACTCTTTTAGCAATTGCTGCTAATGAAGACTTAAAATTGGTACAGTTTGACATAAAGACAGCCTTTCTCTATGGAGACTTACAAGATCAAATTTATATCAAACAACCTGAAGGATTCAACAATGGAACAGATCTTGTATGGAAATTGAAGAAAAGTCTCTATGGACTTAAACAGTCACCAAGATGCTGGAATCAGAAAATAGTCAACTTCATGAAAGAAAGATGTCTGAAGGAAAGTACAGCTGACCCCTGTTTATTCTTCAGAAAAACAATTGATCATCTACTCATTATTGCCATATATGTTGATGATGGAATCATTGCTGGTACAAATGAACAGGAAATCAAAGAATTTCTTGATGAACTAATGTTTTCATTTAAGATCACAAGTGAACCATTAAATTACTTTTTGGGTATTGAGATAGAGCGGCAACCGGATGGGTCAATCTTTATAAATCAAAAGGCATATATAAAAAGAATTCTTGAGAAATTCAATATGTCTCAAGCGAATAAAGTGGGAACACCAACTGATAATTCTACTGTTCCTGGGGAAGCAGAGATTCTAGAAAATGTTCCCTTTCGTGAAGCGATTGGTAGTCTGATGCATCTGAGCTGCTTAACAAGACCCGATATCACTTTTGCACTGAATAAAGTTTCTCAAAAACTTGCAGCACCAACAAAATATGACTGGGAAGCAGTTAAACGAATCTTCAAATATCTTGTAGGAACAACTGAATATGGAATTATGTACCAAAAGGGTCATAAAGTAGGAGTTTTGGAATCTTTCAGTGATGCAGATTTTGCTGGAGACCCAGAAACTAGAAGATCTACCAGTGGAGTTGTGTGTAAACTGGCTGGTGGTGCTATTTCTTGGCTTAGCCAAAAACAAAGATCAGTATCTTTGTCAACAACTGAGGCCGAACTCGTGGCAGCAAGCAATACAGCAAAGGAAGTCATTTGGTTAAATAGACTTTTCAGTGAAATTTCTCCACTAAAAGAACAATCAATTATAAAAGTTGATAATGCAAGTACAATTAAATTGATCAAAAATCCTGAATTTCATAAGAGAACCAAACATATAGAAGTAAGACACTATTTTGTGAGAGAAAAGTATCAAGAAGGTATTTTCAATGTAGAACATATTTCTGGGAAAGATCTAGTTGCTGACATTATGACCAAAGGGCTCCCTAAGCCGCGTTTCCAAATGCTGAGATATCTACTGGGTATGAGGGACATTTGAAATCTGATTAAGGGGAAGTGTTGAAGATAATCTGTGATTTTAAATGTTTCTTTTTGACCAGTACTTTTGTTTGTTTTTACCTTTTCCTAAAATGTTTCTTTCTTCTTCTTAATTATTATTTGTTCTATATGTAAAGCTTTGTTTTTTGATACTTGAATAAACAAATTCAAGTTTATTATATTTTTTGTGTGCTTTTAAAGTTAAAACACAACATAAATTATATCTATATATTGCATGTTTAAAAGCTACCCAATATTTAAATAAATTTTAAAATATATATTTGTTTTAAATTATATATTGGTTTGTTTATATTATATAGCTCAAAAGACGAAAATGGCTGAATATAATTTTTTATCCCAAACAAAAATTGAACCATTAACAGGAAATAATTATCAAATATGGGCGTTGAAAATCGGCGCAGTTTTGAGAGGAAGAAAATTATTTAAATGTGTAATTTCAGATCCAGAACCTGATATGGAAGACAAAAGTTCTTGGGAGATTTGAAGTGATAAAAATGATGAAGCTTTTGGGATAATCATCACTACGTTGACAAATGAACAAGCTGGAATGTTCATAGGAGAAACAAATGCTAAGATAGTATGGGACTCACTGAGAAAAACATACACAGGCAATTTGGAAGATAAAATTATTGATATAGGCTTAGAATTAAAGAACATTAGAATGAAAGATAATGAAACTGTAGATGAATATATAACAAGGGCAAAAAATATTGCTGCTAGAAGTTCTTCATTAGGGCATAAATTTCCCTCAAGAGAACTTTCATTTCATATTGTCAGAGGCATACATCCAAGGTATGAAAATATTGCTATTGTCTTACGATCAAAGAGAGAGGCAAAAATTGAAGAGATTCAACAAACTCTAAGAGAAGAGGAGTAAAGAAGAAATATGAGATTAAATCAATCGGTTGAGAATGGGCATGAACAAGCATACAGAATTAAAGATAGAAAAGTTCAACAATCTCAGCCAAAAATATGTTTTGTTTGTAATAAAAAGGGACATCTAGCTAATGATTGCTGGTTTCGAGATAAACAGAAACAAGGATACCAAAAGAAATGGAATCCTGGTTATAGAAATCACAAATACAGTAGGGAACATTCAAATAACCTAGTGGATACTATGAAAAGTGGAATTAATGAGCAAGCATTTGAAACATATGTAAAAGAATTTGAAGATTCACCAGATGAGAGAAATGATAGACAAATATGGTGTATAGATTCAGGATGCACCGCACATTTAACCCCAAACCTAACTTTGATGGAAAATGTGGTAGATTATGAAAGTGAAATCAACCTAGCTGAAAAGGGCAAAACTACCCAAGCCATAGCCAAAGGAGATATGAGACTTACTACATGCACAAGTGAAGGCCAAGAAAATATTCGCATCAAAGATATCTTACATGTACCAAATTTAAGGAATAATTTCTTGTCAGTATACGAATTAGTCAACAAGGGAAATTCAGTTATTTTCAATAAGGATGGAGCAAAAATTTATAATGAAGGGAATGATTTAGTTGCTGAAGCATATATTGAAGATAGAATGTTTATGATGGAAACAAAACAAAGAAATGTTCCAATAGCAAAAAATGAAAATGTCATGGTTATAAATACACATTTATCAAATAAAAATAGCAATATAAGTTTATGGCATAAGAGATTAAACCATATAAATGAAGAATATATGAAAAAAATTATTCAAGGACATATTGTAAGAGGATTGGATCTAAAATTCGAAAGGTTACCAGAGTGCGAAGCATGCATAATGGGAAAACTGGTGCAGAAGCCATATAATATTACAGATAATTATACAGTTAAGCCCCTGCAGTTGATTCATATGGATTTATGTGGACCAATGCCATGTCAATCGTTAGGAGGATCTAAGTATTTCCTTGTTATAGTAGATGATTACAGTAGAAGAATCTTTGTATATTTCCTGAGATCAAAATATGAGACCTTTGAAAGATTTGAAGAATTTAAAGCAAGAGCAGAAAACGAATTAAGTCTTAGAATAAAAGATGTAAGAACGGACAATGGAACTGAATTTTGTAACTCTAGATTTGAAGGACTTTTCAAGAGAAGTGGGATCCATCACCAACTTACCACCACATACTCACCACAAAGTAATGGAGTCGCAGAGAGAGTGAATAGGACTCTTATAGATACAGCGAGAACCTTACTAATTGACTCAAAATTACCCATGATGTTTTGGGCAGAGGCAGTTGCTACAGCTGCATACATTAAGAATTGTACACCCCACAGGTCTATCAAGCAAAATACACCTATGCAGAGATGGAATGGCAGGAAACCATCGGTCAAACACATTCGAATATTTGGATGTTTGACACATTGGCTTGAGAGCAAACCAAGAAGAAACAAGTTTTCACCAAAGGGTAGAAAGGGAATATTTATTGGTTATTCCATTAAAAGAAAAGCCTACAGAATATATGATATAATGACAAAGAGAATTCATGAAGTCAGATCAGTAAAATTTAGTGAAGATAAGAGAGGAATTGATTATGCAAATGATATTCAGGAAGATACTAATTGTGATAATTTGACCTATAAAGGAAATTGTGAAGAAATAGTTGCTGAAGACTTTCTTATCTTGAAAGAAGACAATCCTGTCACAGAGAGTAAAATGAAGTCTCAGGAGGATACTTCAGTAAAACTAGGTGGTGACTGTGAAAATGACTCATCACAAACTGAGCCGATACAGGAAAGATGTGTAAAAGGAGGAAGAAAGAAAGGAGAAACAAAGAGCATCTTAGAAGAACGGCACAAAGCAAGACTTGAAGAACAAGAAAGGAAATTGATTGAAGAAGGAGTTCGACGCTCACAAAGAATAAAGGATAGGAATAATGCAAACTTAATTATGGAAATTGATCATTATATTCCGGAGAACTTTAAAGAAGCAATGATAGTGGAGAAAGAAATGAATGGCACAAAGCAATGGAAGATGAGCTCAGTGAGATAGAGAAACATAAAGTATGGACACTAGTACCAAGGGAAAATGGTATGAAAGTCATCAATAGTAAATGGGTCTACAGTACGAAGAAAACACCAAGTGACGGCATATATAAAAGAAAGGCCAGACTGGTTGCTGTTGGATGCAATCAGAGATATGGTGTGGACTATAAGGAATCTTTTTCACCTGTACTCAAAAAGGAAAGCTCGCGAACAATAGTAGCTCTTGCAACACAACAGAATTTAATCATAAATACTTATGATGTGAAGACAGCTTATCTCTATGGTAGGTTAAAAGAGACAGTATACATGAGACAACCAGATGGTTTTATACGAAAAGGAGAAGAAAACAAAGTGTGTAAATTGGAAAAAAAGCCTGTATGGTCTACCACAATCAGGAAAATGTTGGAACAAAAAGATCAATGAAATTTTATACCAGTTGGGAATGATTAGAACCAAATGTGATCCATGTGTCTATAAACTCCAGAGAGGAGAAGAGTATGCAATACTGGGTCTATATGTAGATGATCTCATCATTGCTGGAACTAGTAAGGAAATTAATGACAACCTAGCCTCAGAAATAGAAAAATATGTTACTCTAACAGAAAAGAAAGATAGCGAACCATTTATTGGAATTGAAATAAAAAGGGAAGAAGATGGATTTTATCTATCTCAGACTCATTATATTGATACTATTCTTCACAGATTTGGACTGGAAGAATGCAACAGTGTGCAGACACCTGGAGATCAAAATCAAAATTTGGATGAATATTTGGACTCTAAGCCAGTAGATAAAACTGTATACCAGGAAATGATTGGATCACTAATGTACCTTTCTACGGGTACTCGACCGGACATATCCTTCAACGTCAGCAATTTATCACAGTATAGTAATGATCCAAGAGAAATACACTTAACTGGAGTTAAAAGGATTTATAGATATCTGAAGGGAACAAGAGATAACATGTTGGCATATAAGTCAAAAGACAACAATATCACAATAAGTACTGATGCGAGCTGGTGCACAACCCGAGACGCAAAATCCTATTCAGGCTATACAGTCAAACTTGGCAACAACTTAATAAACTGGAGAAGTAGAAAGCAAAATTTAGTAGCCTTGTCTACATGTGAAGCAGAACTTATTTCAATATGTGAAGGCATTTCAGAAGTATTATGGTTAAAGGGATTACTAGAAGAACTTTGTGAAAATTTAACTTTCCCAATTACCTTGAAAAGTGACAGCCAGGCTGCAATAAACTGGATACAATCTGACAAGATTACTTCACGAACAAAGCACATAAACCGAAAGTATTATTTTGTGAAAGAGGAAATTCAAAATGGAATCAAGCTGGAATACACTAAAAGTGAAGACATGGAGGCGGATATACTAACGAAGAGTCTACCTAAGGACAAACTACGGAAATGTGCAGATAGCCTTGGACTTGCTGATTAGGGCTTACACACAGGGGAGCGTGTGTTGTACATATTTTAATTATTTGTTACCACAGAGTGTGTGTAAGCTCACGGGTAAATAGGCGCTAAAAAACAAGAAGAAAGAGTTCCTTTGTTTTAAATATAAGTTTCCTTTTTATATTTTGTTATCTTTCTTGTTAATCAATAAATATAATGTTCAATTAATAATTATTGGAATCAGTTTCATTAATAATACTAAGCAAAGTCAACAGTATCATTAAAGCCCTAAAAGACCAATATAGGAAAAGAATGATAACGTATCTTCTCACTTGCATGGAAGAAAAAAAATGCTCAAGTACATTTACTCTTTGCAATTAGCTGGCTAGAGGCTGCATGGGTTGGGGTTAGTTCTTTCACAATAAAAAAAATGTTTTTCTCATTCAGGATTTGTGATGGATGAAGCAATGGAAGAAGTTGTTGAAGAAGAAATGAACAGATGTTTTGAGGCATTAAAAAAACATCAAGCCATTGATGTCAACTATATTGATTTCTTGGAAGTTGATAAAGATGTGCAAGTTGCTGGGGAACAGTCCATTGAAGAAATTGTAAAGGAGGTAATTGGAAAAGAAGAAGATGAAGAGGTAGAGCCAACAGAAAAAGATTTAAACAAAACATCAATAACACCTGCAGCAGCAGTGGATGCCTTTAATACAATAAAAACTCTTTGTTATTTAAAAGACATTTCTGAGGAAGAAAGGCATGCATGTCTTTTAAAAATAGACTATCTGGAATACATCCTGAATAGGATTTCAGAGAAAAAACAGGCATCTATAAAATATTTTTTTTTTATCTTGATTCTTTTCAAATAATATTTTTTAATTTTCTTTTTAATTTTCTTTTTATTTTCCATATTTATTTTCTTTAAACTATTATTCACACAATTGGAATAAAATATTATTTGTTTCGAAAATATGTATTATTGCCATTTTGTCCCAGATACTAAAAGTTAATCATGAAAATAAAAAAATAAATATAAAAAAGTACACACACAATGGTTTCAATTAATATCATTAATTCATATTACAAAGCTATTTATAAAAAAATATATATATTATTTTAGCTAGTTAGATGATTAGCTAATCATCTAACCTTAATTCAACACTTCCTTTAATTCAACCGAAAGCTCTGATCCCTTGGGGTGTTGAATTAAAGAGGTTCGACTGTGTATATATCAAATAGAAGATTTTCTTTTTATATTTCAATGAATTAGAAGTAGAGAAACGTTTACTAGGAAAGTACCTTTTGTCTTGCATATAACCCCCCTTTTTATGCCAAAATATAGAGAGTTTTAGTTATAATAAAATTTGGTATGATTTCATTTATCAATTTGTATTTTTTTTTATGTTTTATACCAGACTAGACATAAATTCCCATTAAGTGTACTGAATTAAGTGTGTGTGTTATTCAAGTCGTAAAGGCGATGATTAGACACTTTATCATTATAGAAATTAACCCAATAATATTGTTGTATTAAGAACTTCTTTTTGTTAACCCACTTTGAGGTTTACCCTCGGTACCATGTTGTAATATGGAGGTTGAACTTCACATAGAAGGATTTGATATACTCAAATAATTTTCTAAACTTGAAAGTGTGTTAACATTTAGGTGTTTATATTAATCGTATATTGTATATATTTTTTTGTGTGTTTGCCGTGGCGAGTTTTGGTGAGTCTAGTTTATCAATTAGTTACCAATACAACATATTTCGACATGTACAAATACGACGTAACATTGGATGCCCAACGTGGGCTCGAAATTACCGAAAATCACAAATAAAAAAAAATATTTTTGTGAAAAGTAGGCCAACGCCCCTGAGATTAGAAATTATGTCTCTACCTAAAAAAGAATTGAAATATATTTATTGCTTTAGTGTGTACCTTATTTTAATTATAAATTCACGTGTTAAAAGAAATATTTTATGCTTAGTGTATGCGTTATTTTTAACCTTTTCAATTTCACGTGTTAAAAGAAATATTTTATGCTTAGTGTATGCGTTATGTTTTTAATCTTTTCAATTTCACGAGTTAAAGAAGTATTTTATGCTTAGTGTATGCGTTATTTTAACTTTTAATTTCATGTGCTAAAGAAATATTTATGCTTTAGTGTGTACCTCATTTTTAATTCTAATTTCAAGTGTTAAAGAAATAATTTCTTCCTTTTATATAGATCTTGAAATATTGGGACATGAAGTTAGGCCTGGAACAATGTTTTCCCACACTTCAGAGCTTCCCACAAAATCCAAATTTAGAGCCCCTAGGGACGCGTTGGGAAAAGGGGGGCCACATCTGTAAGGGGATGGAAATAGAGGTATTTGGGGGAAACAACACATGTGAAGGCTCTAGGTGGGAACTGGCGATGGCCAATAGGGTCAGTTGGTATCTGGCTTCCGAACCGAAAGGTAGGTTCACTCCCTCTGCCTCTCGCAGACGCTTTCACTCTTAAAATATTTCATCCTCTTTTAAACTTTTCTGCTATCTTTTTTAAAATGTATAGGCCATATAATATTTAATTTAGATTATACCAAAGTATAATGATTTATATATATTATTTTTTAAAATTTTATTCATCTGAATGATTTCGCTAGGCATATTTAAGCATATATTACTTAAAACCTTTTTCCCTGGTAATCCAATTGTTTATTTTTTATTTTTATGTTATCACGAGGATATTTAGTTTTACTAAGATAAGCGTAATTTCGGAGCTTTTCTGCTATCTCTTTTAAAATGTATAGACCATATAATATTTAATTTAGATTATACCAAAGAGAGTATAATGATTTATATATATTATTTTTTAAAATTGTATTCGTCTGAATGATTTCGCTAGGCATATTTAAGCATATATTACTTAAAATCTTTTTTTTTCTGATAATCCAATTGTTTATTTTTTTATTTTATGTTATCACGCGGATATTTAGTTTTACTAAGATAATCGTAATTTCGGAGCTTTTCTGCTATCTCTTTTAAAATGTATACGCCATATAATTTTATTTTAGATTATACCAAAGTATAATGATTTTATATATATATATTTTTAAATTTTATTCGTCTGAATGATTTCGCTAGGCATATTTAAGGATATATTACTTAAAACCTTTTTTTCCTGGTAATCCAATTGTTTATTTTTTTTTATTATTATGTTATCATGAGGATATTTAATTTTACTAAGATAAGCGTAATTTCGGAGCTTTTCTGCTATCTCTTTTAAAATGTATAGGCCATATAATATTTAATTTAGATTATACCAAAGTATAATGATTTATATATATTATTTTTTAAAATTTTATTTGTCTGGATGATTTCGCTAGGCATATTTAAGCATATATTACTTAAGATCTTTTTTTTTTCTGATAATCCAATTGTTTATTTTTTTATTTTTATGTTATCACGAGGATATTTAGTTTTTGTTGTAAGATTTAGGTACTTACAGCTTGTATGAAGGCATGAGGACGTTGATGATTATATAATAATAATCTTTATTATCCATCTAGTAGGAAAAACAAAGTTATGGTAGCGAAAGCATTTAATAATATAGAGAAGAAGGTAAACAAACTGTTGTGATGATGATTAGGCCAGTGTGGCGCTATCTGTCGTAGCATTCAGTTTCCAGCAAATCCATGGCATGAATGTGGAGACATCACGAGGATGTAGCGTAACTTCTCAAATGTCGCCCTTGGTAGCGGCTTGGTCAGGATGTCCGCCTTCATGTCGCCAGTTGGGCAGTAGATAATTTTTATCACTGTCTTCTTCTGAAGATCCTTCAGGTGATGGATCTTGGTTGCGATGTGCTTGGTCCTAGAAGACACTTTTTCGGATGAACATATCTTGAGACATGATTGATTGTCTTGGTGGAAGTAGATTGGAGCTTTCTGTTCCAGTTCGAGATCCTTTAGCAAGTCGAGAAGCCATAACAGTTCTTGTGAGGCTTCAGCTGCGGAGATTAGTTCCGCTTCGGTGGATGAGAGAGATACGCAACCTTGTTTCCCAGTCATCCATGAGATGGGGTTTGATCCCAGTAGGAGCAAGTTTCCGCTTAGTGATTTTCTGACGGTGTTGTCGCTTGCCCATGTGGCATCACTGTATGCTTCCAGTGTGGGAGGTTTTTGGTTAGATATGCGTAGCTCGAGTTCTTTGGTAGTTTTTAGATATCTTACGATTCTTTTTGCTGCATTCCAGTCACAATTTCTAGGATTCTGGTTTCTGCTGCTGAGTATGCAGACTGGAGCTGCGATATCTGGTCTGGATACTACGCTTAGGTACAATAGTGAGCCTATCAGTTGTTGGTATTGGACGTTGTTTGGTAGAAGTTTTTCATCAGATATACCGGGGTATCCGCTTTCCATGGGAGTGAAAGTAGGTTTCGCTTCTTGGAGATTGTACCTTTCAACTAATTCTTGGATTTTATTCTTTTGGCTCAGAAGGAGTTCACCTTCTCTGTTCCTTGAGATTTCTATACCAATGAAATGAGTGGGGTCTCCAAGGTTCTTTATTTCGAATTCTTTTTCGAGAGTTTTTACAGTGTTTTGGATGATTATTTTGGAATCGCTTGCGAGGAGCATGTCATTCACATATAGAATCAAGTAGATGGAATGGTTTTCTTCATTCTTGGTGAATAGGCATGGGTCTACAATGCTCTGTTTGAAGTTATTTTTAATTAGAGTGCTTGCGATTTTTTGGTTCCAAGATCTTCCGCTTTTTTAGACCGTAAATTGCCTTCTTTAGTTTGCAGACTTCGTTTGTTTGTTTTGTATGGAGTCCTTCTGGAAGTTCCATGTATAGTTCTTTATCTAGGTCGCCGTGTAGGAACGCTGTCTTGACATCGAGGTGGTTCACTTGCATCCCTTTGTAGACTGATGCAGCTAGAAAGGCTCTAATTGTAGAATGCTTTACAATTGGTGCAAAGGTTTCTTCGTAGTCTCGGCCAAATTTCTGATTGAACCCTTTTGCTACGAGTCTGGCTTTGTACCGCTCTATTTCTCCTTTGGAATTGAGCTTCTGTTTATAGGTCCATTTACATCCTATGATCTTTTTGTCCTTAGGTAGAGGGGTTAGTTCCCAGACATTGTTCTTCTCAAGAGAATTTAGTTCTTCGTTCATTGCTTGTAGCCATTTTTCTCTTTCTAATTTTGGTAATTGTAGGACTTCCGAGTAGTTGGTGGGTGTCTGAATGTCTCGAGCTTCAGTTTTGTACAGCATGTAGTCATTTCTTATGGGAGGTATTCCCTTTGTTGGTCTCGTGGATCTTCTTTGTGTGACCACTTGTGTTCCTGTGCTTGTACTGGGTTGAATGTAATCCTCGGTTTCTGAGTCCTCAAGGTTTTCGGATTGTGTTCCTGGTTCCTGACTTTCCTCTACATTTCCAATATGATTAGAGGAAGTTAGATCTGTTCTTAGTACTTGTGGTGAAGTTGTTTTTGTGGAAGCGTGGTAAAATCCATTTTCTTTTTCTAGAAATTTTACGGATCTGCTGATTGTGATGTTGTCTGTGTCGTGCAGGATTCTGTATCCTTTGCTCCGATCATCGTATCCAAGAAAGATCCCTTCGATAACTTTGCTATCCAACTTGTTTCTTTTTATCTTGGGAATATAGGCGAAGGCTTTACATCCGAATCTTTTTAGTTGCTTCAGACTGGGCTTCCTGTTGGTCCATAGTTCAAATGGAGTCTTGTCTGTAGCTTTCGAGGGTATATGGTTGTGTAGGTAATTAGCTGTGGTAACTGCTTCCGCCCATAGAGACTGTGGGAGTCCTGAGTCAAACAGCATGCATCTTGTCATCTCCATTAGTGATCGATTTTTCCTTTCTGCTACTCCGTTCTGGGCTGGTGAGTAGGGGACTGTTAGCTGATTTTTGATTCCGCTTTGGTTCAGGAAATCTTCGACTTGTCGGTTTACGTACTCACGACCGTTGTCTGTCCGTATGGTTTGGATATTTTTTCCAAATTCCGTGTGTACTGAGATGACGTAGTCTCTTATTTTTCATAGACTTCGTCTTTTCCTTTCAGGAGGTAGATCTTCGTGTATCTGCTGTAGTCATCAGTGAAGGTGATGAAGTATCTCTTACCGCTAAGAGAGTTAGTTGGTAGTGGACCGCAGACATCACTGTGGACAAGTTGAAGCGTTTCATTTGCTCTGTACTCTGTCTTCTTTGGAAATGGGGTTTCGGTGAGTTTACCTTGGATGCACTGAACGCAGTCTGTGCTGTGCGAACAGTTATTTAGGCTTAGTCCTCTTGCTAGGTTCTCATTTTGAATTTTCTTAATTGATTCTATATTTCTGTGTCCTAGTCTGTCGTGCCAGAGCATGAGGCAATTTTTGTTCTTGCAGTGGTTTTGTTTTGCTACATTGGCTTTGAATGTGCGAGTTTGGAGGTTGTCATCCAGGTGGAGTCGGTATATATTCCATTGTCAAGTATACCGTTCGTGAGGGCTGTGTTGTCTCTTTCGATGGTACACCAATCTCTTTTGAACGTCACTTTACATCCGTTGGAGGTGGCCGCACTCACTGACAGAAGGTTGTCTGTTAGTTCCGGGATGTAGAGAACTTTTGTGAGAAGTAAGGTGTCAGTCTTTCCTTGGGGTGTGATGACTTTGATTTCTCCTTGTCCTATCTCTTTGACCTGCAGCTTATTGCCATTAGCAACCACAACATGTTGTGTTTGTTCTCTGTTAAGTTCAGTGAAGAAGCTTTCGTCGTACGCCATATGAGATGTGGCTCCAGAGTCGACGAACCAGTTGTGTACACTTGCTTCTCGTTGAGTGCAATTGAGAGCTTTTGGGTTAGGTCCTTTTGTTGTTCTCTGATTTGTTGGTTGTTCTTGGGTGACACTCGACTGATTTGTGTACTTTGGTACGTTTCCTCTTCTGAAGTTTTCATATTTGTACTCTTTGTTGCTGTTGTTTCGCTTTTGATAGTGCCAACATTCTTCTTTGGAGTGGTTTGGTTTGTGGCAGAAAGAACAGAATTTCTTCTCTTTTTCTCTTCTTTGGCTTGAAGCTCTGTGGAGGCTTTTTAAGGCTTTTGATTAAGTGCTTTCGTCTTTCGAGCTTTCTACTCTGCGTGTGTGTTCATCAAGGAGTTTGTTCTTGGTGAATTCAAGCGTTAGCTCGTCATCAGGCCTTGATTCCAACATCGTGATGAGATTGGAGTAGCTCTTTGGAAGCGAGCAAAGCAGTATAGCCGTGATGTGAGAGTCCTTTAGTGTTTCGCCAATGGTTCGCAGTTTGTCAACTAGTTCCATCCTGGTAGTGATGTGCTGTTGCATGTCTTTGTCTTCTTCGAGTTTTAAGCTGTATAGTTTCCTTAGCAAATAAATTTTTCCTGAGAGTGTTTTTCTTTCATAGATATTTTTAAGAGTGTCCCAGGTAGCTTTGGCTGTTAGTAGGTTTTTGACATGCACTATTTGTGAGTCGGCGATGCTTAGATTAATGATAGCTCTAGCTTTTGAGTCTTACTTTTTCCATTCGACTTTAGGTTCATCTGGAATATTTTCGGTGACAACTTCCCAAAGATCTTCCTTTTGCAAGAGCATTTCAATTTTGAAAGACCATAGTGAGTAGTTATAGCCGTCGAGCTTATCTAGGGTTACATCGTGGCTCGGGAGTGACGCCATTTTTTCTAAGCCTTTTTTCTTTGTTTCAACTCGTTAGTTGAATTTCATGCAATATTCAGTCTCATAATCTAATTGTTGTAAGATTTAGGTACTTACAGCTTGTATGAAGGCATGATGACGTTGATGATTATATAATAATAATCTTTATTATCCATTTAGTAGGAAAAACAAAGTTATGGTAGCGAAAGCATTTAATAATATAGAGAAGAAGGTAAACAAACTGTTGTGATGATGATTAGGCCAGTGTGGCGCTAGCTGTCGTAGCATTCAGTTTCCAGCAGTTCGGAGCTTTTCTGCTATCTCTTTTAAAATGTATACGCCATATAATTTTATTTTAGATTATACCAAAGTATAATGATTTTATATATATATTTTTAAAAATTTTATTCGTCTGAATGATTTCGATAGGCATATTCAAGCATATATTACTTAAAATTTTTTTTTTCTGATAATCCAATTGTTTATTTTTTATTATTTTTATGTTATCACGAGGATATTTAGTTTTACTAAGATAAGCGTAATTTCGGAGCTTTTCTGCTATCTCTTTTAAAATGTATACGCCATACAATCTTTTTTTTTTTCGAAACACTATTTACCTCCAAGTATTTGCGTAATTTTGCCGTTATATGAATATAATGTTCAGGCATAAATGTCCGCTTTGATTCATAATTGTATTTATTTAGTCTTACTTATCCATGGACCTTCTAGCTTAGTTTATTTGAATTTGTAATCCGCTTACTTCTTTCATATATTGGTTTAGCAAAATTCCCACAGTCATGCCCAAATCCAATCATTAAGCGAAACAGCAGTATTAT
This sequence comes from Cordylochernes scorpioides, assembly GCA_030710605.1. Lineage (NCBI taxonomy): Eukaryota > Metazoa > Arthropoda > Arachnida > Pseudoscorpiones > Chernetidae > Cordylochernes > Cordylochernes scorpioides. Next base: position 43,231,038 of record CP092876.1, on the reverse strand, counting down.
TTATTTATATTTTGCTAACTTTAATGATAATGCATTATTTCCTTTAACTTAACCTCCTCCGCATTTAGACTAGCATATTTCATTTTTTTATATTGTACGGATATGATATGCATAGGGACCACGACCATATTTAGTCTATTCTTTTAGTTATAAACGATAGAATGACTTCATAAATAACATTTTAAACTTTGTGAAGTTATTGAATATTATACATATATAATTCGCATATCATCTTTAAGATTATTCTTTTATTTTATATATCCCAGTAACCCATATCGTGATTTATCCCTTAATTATTTATCTATTTATCACAAATATTTGCATATCGCATTTTAGATTATTATGAAAGTGACTTATTATCTCAATTTTTTGTTGACTCGAAGGGCGTATACCCCCCCAGGACAAGTGTTTAATTTCGTTGCCTCTCTATTCGCCTCCCTTTTAAAGTATTTAGATTATAAAATAGGTCAACTGAATTCATAATATTTACTGGGTCTTTATTTCTCTGGCACTTGTGAGCAAATTCCGCCTAATATTTAATTATATATTTAGATTATAGCAACATTTTTTATTGCAAACATTTTGCATACCAGTATCACGATAACCCAGATTGTTTTCCTAGTTAATATAATCCTTCAAGTGTTGAATTTCGTCACCTTTCCATCCCTTTTTCTAGTGCAAATTACAATATAGATATTTGCGTGACGGTACAATCACGATAAAATTTAAAGATGACGGCTGATGGGACGCGCCCGGCGATCGACTTTCAATACTTGATTGTTGACAATCAATTTTATTATTTCTTAAGTTTAGGTGATATATATGGAGTTTGTATGAGGCATTTCTTTTGAGTAAACTAGGGCATTAGTCCCCAATTTGTTTTAATTTGTTAATTTTATTTGATTTCACATTTAGTCCTGGAGATTAGTAATTGTTAGGGTAAATGTTAACATTGATTATTGAAGTGCTTTGGCTTATATAATAGAATTCAGCTTTAGTATGATTGCTCGCTATGAATGAATTGTGTGAATAGGAATGCTAAATGAATGTAAGAAAGCTACAGTCAATTATACTGTTAGACCAAAGGTACATTAGAATAGTGTTAGGGAATTTAATAGGTT